>CM053030.1:19973340-20095840 GCA_028564925.1 Lithobates sylvaticus | reverse complement strand
TAAAAATATCCCCTATATTGTAGACGCTATAACTTTTGCGCAAACCAATCAATATTCGCTTATTGCGGGTTTTTTTTAACCAAAAATATGTAGAAAAATACATATTGGCCTAAACTGAGGAAAAAAAAAATTTTTTTTTTATATATTTTTGGGGAATATTTATTATAGCAAAAAGTTAAAAATATTGTTTTTAAAATTGACGCTTTTATTTGTTTATAGCGCAAAAAAAAAAAAAAAAAAAAAAAAAGCAGAGGCGATCAAATACCACCAAAAGAAAGCTCTATTTGTGGGAAAAAAGGACGTCAATTTTGTTTGGGAGCCACGTCGCACGACCGCACAATTGTCAGTTAAAACGACGCAGTGCCGAATCGCAAAAAAGTGCTCTGGTCAGGAAGGGGGTAAAATCTTCAGGGGCTGAAGTGGTTAAGGGACAGAGGTATACTGTTGGGTTATACTGCAGTCTACAGGAGGACTGGACATTGACTGGATGCTGATCTGTAGATGAGTTCAGGATAACCCCCTACTCTACTCAGCAAACCTAAGTGTGTAGAAAGTATTACCCACTTCAGCCCCGGACCAATTTGCAGCCAAAGGACCAGACCCCTTTTTGCGATTCGGCACTGCGTCGCTTTAACTGACAATTGCGCGGTCGTGCGACATGGCTCCCAAACAAAATTGGCGTCCTTTTTTTCCCACAAATAGAGCTCTTTTGGTGGTATTTGATCGCCCCTGCGGTTTTTATTTTTTGCGCTATAAACAAAAAGAGAGCGACAATTTTGAAAAAAATGCAATATTTTTTACTTTTTGCTATAATAAATATCCCCAAAAAATAGATAAAAAATTTTTTGGTAAAAAAAAAAAAAAAAAAAAAAAAAAAAAAATCGCAATTAGCGACTATTGATTGGTTTGCGCAAAAGTTATAGCGTTTATAAAATTGGGGATAGTTTTATAGCATTTTTCTAAAAAAATTTTTTTACTAGTAATGGTGGCGATCAGCGATTTTTATTGTGACTGCGACAATATGGCGGACACATCGGACATTTTTGACACATTTTTGGGACCATTGTCATCTATACAGAAATCAGCGCTATTTAAATGCACTTATTCCTATGTAAATAACAGTGGCAGTGAAGGAGTTAACCACTAGGGGGCAGGGAGGAGTCAGTGTGACGTGTGTGTGTTTTTTTTTTACAGTAGGGGGCGTGGCTGACGTCTGACGTCATTGATCGGCGTTCCCGATGACAGGGAACAGCCGATCAGTGACAGGCAGTGTAGGAAGCGCGGGGAGAGGTTTGTTTACACAGACCTCTCCCCGTTCTTCAGCTCAGTGACCCGATCGCGGGACACCAGCGGCGATCGGGTCCGCTGGTCCCGTGGTCACGGAGCTCCCGACCGGGTCGCGAGCGCCCCACCAGCGGCGCGCGCGACCCCACGGCTAGGCAATTAAAGGGGACGTATATATACACACGTGCTTTTGCCTAGCCGTGCCATTCTGCCGACCTATATGTGCAGGAAGCGGTCGGGAAGCGGTTAAAACAATACATGTACTGCAATAAGATCTCAAGACCTGCGGTGTAGATAACCAGTCCATCTTGACAGGGCTCTCCTGCTGTTGTCCGACCCCAGTGTGCCCTCTTTGGTGCCCCCCCCAAATCCACTGCGACACATGTACCAACCCTCCCATTACTTGAGGTAGGGCCTTTGAGGTCTTCTGGCTCTTGTTGGCTCCCCCACCTGCTGTTGGGCATTTATCACCTGTTTACATATGCCCTCTAGGGAAATATAAAGGTGAAGAAGCTCCTCCTCGCAGGCTTTGTTTTTAAACCAATTTGGAGTGTTTTTGCACACAGTAATTAAATTACTGATCTTTATATACTCACCCCTGAAGGAGGAAACTACAAATCTCTGAAACGCGTCGGTTGTGAGAAATAATGTTTATGATATATATCTACATTTTGTATTTATTTTGAATACTGTTCAAACACTCTACGTTTTTATATATATCCATGTGAATGTCAATACTTCATATATTTTTGTAATAAATAATTTTCGATATACATCATCTAATCTTTAATCTGGGGTTAAAATATTTCATGCCTTAAAAGTCCATTCCACAGGGGACCCCCTCTTGTTCTATAAACCAAGAAACTGATCAGCCAGAACCCTCCAAAAAGGATTTTAATTGAGGCATGTTTCAGGATTAGTGCGAGTAGTTATCCTGAGTTGACATACAGATTTTTAATTTTTTTTTGTTATTTAGTGCCCAATACTCCTGTAAGTGGCATAAGTATAACATAAGAGCACAGGACGTGACTTCCTGTGTTCTGCAATGAATGAGAAAGAAATGTTTTTTACCTATTCTGTGGAATGCAAAAGATGTGCAAGAAGTAAAAATAAAAAAAAAGTAAAAAATAAAAAAGATCTTGCAACATTTTTGAATTAAATTGCACATGTCAATTTGGCAGCATTTTAATTGTAGCATTTCTTACCTCTGTCAGACTAGACAGCTAAAGCAGTCTTTCTCCAACTTAAACACAGATGAACCCTTGAGATACATTTTTATGTAATTTTTAAAATGATGATGGTATTAGGTCAACAATGTGTAATGATTTTTTGGTAATATTAGAGAAAGTGGAGTCATTTTTGCATTGCGGTAGTTTGATTTTCTGTTTTTCAATCAGTTATTTATTCTTTGTAGCATTTTATTACGATAACATGGTTTATTACAGTATTGTATATACTCGAGTATAAGCCGAGGCACCTAATTTTGCCACAAAAAACTGGGAAAACGTATTGACTCGAGTATAAGCCTAGGGTGAGAAATGCGCAGCTACTGTAAGTGGAAAAGAGGGTCAACAATGCCCAATTTGCAGCCTCACTGTGCCATTTGCAGCCTCACTGTGCCCATTTGCAGCCACAGGTCCCCCAAACTTCAAACGTGGTAGTTAAGGGTTCCTAGATGCCCCCTAGCTGCAGCCAAAATTTGGGGTCTCTGGACCCAAAGGGTCCCGAAATGACATTGCTGCAGATGGACAAGGTTGGAACATAGGAACCCTATCTTTGGATATGTTGCAGTACTAGTTCCACTGGGTTTGCACACCTAATTTGGGGTTCCTAGCACCAAGGGGCCCCAAAGTCGAGTCAGAAAATGTAATTCTCTGCTGCAGTGCTTAAATCCAGTATAAGCCGAGGGGGGCATTTTCAGCACAAAAAAATTTGCTGAAAAACTCGGCTTATGCTCGAGTATATATGGTAATTTTGTTTGCACCCTTCGGGATTGTTTTTGGCGATTGTTAGAACTCAGAGGAGGGATATGTAATAAGTGGACCTCCAGCTGTTGCAAAACTACAAGTCCCATCATTCCTCTGCCTCTGGGTTTAATGCTTGTGGCTGTCAGAGTCTTGCTATGCCTCATGGGACTTGTAGTTCTGCGACATCTGGAGGTCCGCTAATTGCATATCCCTGACAGAGCATTACCAGGTAAGCGCAGGATTGCCCCCCTCTATATTAATGAATGTGTGTTGCCATAGTGTGTTGAGGTGCCAGTCAAAATGAATGGCGCTGCCACACATTACTGCATTGCCAAGATATCAATGAGCCCTTAAAGTGGATGTAAACCCCCAAATTTTTTTTTACATATGTCATAATGTAGAGAATAATATTTCCTTTCATTTGAGCCCAGTCTTGACACACAGATTTACTCGAGGTCTGAGCAATCCTCTTTTATTGTTCAGTTAGAGAAATCTTGACAAAGTCTTGAAAACTTTGTCAAAAACGCCCCCTTGCTGTGAGTGACAGGTGATTTACATATCATGCACTAGCCTGAGACAGGCACATCCTGTGTAAAAAGTTCACAATTCACATCCCCCCCCTCCCCTCCAGCTCTCCCAGCTTTACTGTGTTTTGACTCGATGTTTCTCATCATGGGATGCAGTGAACAGTCAGCAGACTATAGACAGACAAGTGATTTAGGGGACATGTATGTAGTCAGAGCTGGGCAGAGTAGAACATCCAGTGATCTGATGATAACCTGTCTCAGGCTAGTGCATGAGATATGTAAATCACCTGTCACTCACAGCCAGGGGGCGTTTTTGACAAAGTTTTCAAGACTTTGTCAAGATTTCTCTAACTGAACAATAAAAGAGGATTGCTCAGACCTCGAGTAAATCTGTGTGACAAGACTGGGCTCAAATGAAAGGAAATCTTATGCTCTACATTATGACATCAACAAAACATTTTTGGGTTTACATCCACTTTAATGACTGTTTATATTGCCTGGAGCTTTGGTTCTGTAACGGACAGGAAGGTAAACTCCCCCTACAGAGTCTCTAATGCCGGGTATTACAGACGGACAGGTCTCTCACCTTAGCTTCCTCTTCGAGGAGCCGCGTAGCCTCCTCGCGCTCCTTGCGCATTTTCTCCTTGACAGAGACAGGACAGTCAGAGCGAGCCACAGGAGCCGAAGCCATGCACAGGGCAGGAGCAGAGGGGAAAAGAAACGGAGCACAAGAAAGTAAGACGACATGCAGGCCATCGCATGCTGACAGATCATTGGCTGGAGAAGGGAAGTGAGGGATTGGAAGGCTCAAATAAAAAAAAAAGCATAAAGCAACCCAACCACAGGAGGATTTACAGGGAAGGGAAATCACAGGATGGAGCTGAGGACGACAGATGGAAATGGGCAGACTGGCAGGAATGAGCGGATGGAGGAGGTTTTAGTGTACAGAAGACTGGGGAGCTGGAAGAGGGTCAGCAAAGAGAAATGAGAAACATTGTGTGAGCTGAAAACAATGGAGACAATGAGGCAGAAAAGAAAGGGACAAGGACACTCCAAGCATACAATCACTTTTGGTTGGAGTGACCCTAATTTATGACCATTGATCGGGCATAGACAGACAATCCAACCATGATTTTTTATTAGTTCAAGTGCATCTAAAGCCCAAACTTTTTTTGGTTAGTTTTGGATGGAAGGGTTAGAACCCTTGTAAAGTTTGCTATCTGCAGTGTTATTCATGCTGCCATTTTCATGGGACTGAAATTTTTCGAGTTGCCACTGGAACAGGAATAGAGGGAAAACCTTGCGGTGGGGACACTTGTTCAGGTGAAGAGGAGGTTTCCCTCGCCTCGGAGATTTTAACATCCCTTTCTGTCGACAGGAAGTAAAAGGGAAATCTCCCCAACAGAAGACAGATGACAAAAATAAAATGTAAAAAAAAAAAATTGAACAAAGGTTTTAAAGTGGAATTCTGGCTATACATCTACAGTGGGGAAAATTATTATTTGATTTCCAGCAGGTTTTGTAAGTTTGCCCACTTACAAAGAAATGAAGGGTCTATCATTTTTTTTATCATAGGTGGATTTTAAATAATAGAGACAGAATATCAACCAAAAATCCAGAAAAAAATAAATGATACAAAAGGTTATAAATTGAGCTGCAGTTCAGTGAGTAAAATAAGTATTTGATCGCCAAGCAAAACGTGACTTATGCCCCATACACACGGTTGGAAATTCCGACCGCAAAATCTGTCTGACTTTTTCCGACGGATTTTGTCCGACACTGGTGTTGCATACACACGGTCAGACAAAGTTGTCGGAAAATCCGATCATCCTGAACGTGGTGACGTTCATTGCGTACGACGGGACTACGTAGAGGCTAGTGGCCAATAGCTTTGGTCTCGTAATTTGATCTGAGCATGCGTGGCACTTTGTCCGTCGGAATTCTCTACACACGATCGAAAAAAGTCCGATCGGATTTTGTTGTCGGAAAATTTGAGAGCAGGATCTCAAATTTTTTCCGACTGAAAAAGTCTGATGGAGCCCACACACGGGCGGATTTTCCAACAACATTGTCCAATTGGATATTTTCCATCGGAATTTCCGACCGTGTGTACGGGGCATTAGTACTTGGTGGAGAAACCCTTGTAGACAAGCACAGAGGTCAGACGTCTCTTGTAGTTGGTGATCAGGTTTGGACACATCTCAGGAGGGATTTTGGTCCACTCTTCTTCTACAGATCTTCTCTAAATCCTTAAGGTTTCTTGGCTGTCGCTTGGCCATTCAAAGTTTCAGCTCCCTCCATAAATGTTCTATAGGATTAAGGTCTGGAGACTGGGTAGGCCACTCCATGACCTTAACCACATGCCGACCGGGCCATAGCCAAAAGACGGCTACAGCGCAATCGGCTTACTCTGGGTGGACGTCCGTGGGACGTCCTCACAGAATCGCGCCCCCACGCACCCCCTGGGGCTCACACCCGGGAACATCCGTGACCGCTGGGTCCCCCCGATAGCGGACGTTTAACACGTGACCACTCCGTCAAATGACGCCGGTTCCTCCCTCCCCTCTCTGTACCGATCGGTACAGTGTGAGAGGAGAGAGGGAGAGATCGTTTGCAGCGATGTGGGCACTACAGATAGAGCCCACAGCGCTGCTCAGTGCCCATACTCTGCAATACATTTTAACAGAAACAAAGAATTATTTTTTTACCGAATTTTCAGTCTTTTTTGATTTATAGTGCAAAAAATAAAAAACCCAGCGGTGATTAAATACCACCAAAAGAAAGCTCTATTTGTGTGAAAAAAGGGACAAACATTTCATTTGGGTACAGTGTTGTATGACTGAGTAATTGTCATTTAAAGTGTGAGAGCACCGAAAGCTGAAAATTGGTCTGGTTAGGAAGGGGGTTTAAGTGCCCAGTGGTCAAGTGGTTAATGATGTTCTTCTTGAGCCACTCCTTTGTTACCTTAGCGGTATGTTTTGGGTCATTGTCATCCTGGAAGACCCATCCACAGCCCATCTTCAGTGTTCTTGGCTGAGGGAAGAAGGTTCTCATCCAAGATTTTACAATACATGGCCCCGTCCATTGGCCCCTCAATGCGGCAAAGTCTGTCTGTACCTTTAGAAGAGAAAGAGCACCAAAGCATCATGTCTCCACCTCCGTGCTTGTCTGTAGGGATGGTGTTCTTGGGGTCATAGTCAGCATTTTTTTTCCTCCAAACACAGTGAGTTGAGTTAATGCCAAAAGTGCTCAATTTTGGTCTCATCTGACCACAGCACTTCCTCCCAATCCTTCTCGGATTAATTTTAATGTTCGGTGGCAGACTTCACACCTGTACATGTGCCTTCTTGAGGAGGAGGACCTTGCGGGTGCTGCAGGATTTCAGTCCATGGCGGTGTATTGTGTTACTAATGGTTTGGTGACTGTGGTCCCAACTGCCTTGAGATCATTTACAAGCTCCTCCTGTGTAGTTCTGGGCTGATCCCTCACTTTTCTCATGATCATCCTCACCCCATGAAGGAAAATCTTGCATGGAGCTCCACACCAAGGGCGATTGATGGTTATTTTAAATTTCTTCCCATTACGAATAATCGCTCCAACAGTTGTCTCCTTCTCACCAAGCTTCTTGCTGATGGCCTTGTAGCCTATTCCAGCCTTGTGCAGGTGTAACGACATATTTAGCAACCCATCGCATTTTGCTACGGAAGTGACGTTCCATCGCCGCCATCTTGCTACACCCCACACTCGTCCACAGTAAGGCTACACTAATGCCCCGTACACACGGTCGGATATTCCAATGGAAAAAGTCCTATCGGATTATGTTGGCGGAAAATCCGATCGTGTGTGGGCTCTAGCGGGCTTTTTCCGACAACAAAATCCGATCAGACTTTTTCCGATTGTGTGTCGAGAGTTTCCGATGGACAAAGTGCCACGCATGCTCAGATCAAATTACGAGACCAAAGCTATTGGCTACTAGCCTCTACGTAGTTCCGTCGTACGCAACGAACGTCACCACGTTCGGAATGATTGGATTTTCCGACAACTTTGTCCGACCGTGTGTATGCAACACCAGTGTCGGACAAAATCCGTTGGGAAAAATCAGACGGATTTTGTGGTCGGAATTTCCGACCGTGTGTACGGGGGCTTAGAAAGGGGAAAGAGGACATGTTACACCCACCGGAGTTTTGCATTTTACACGTATTTATAACAGTAAAGTGAGTTTATATAGTAAAATACAGGATTTAGAACTCCATCTGACTGGTTGGATGTTGAATTTTAAAAGCAGCGGCATCCCTGCTCATCTCACAGGTTTAGTAATCTCACAGAAGTTCGCTGCTTTTAATATTCAACATCTAACCAGTCAGGCGGAGTTCTAAGTACTGTATTTCACTATATAAACGCAGTTTACTGTTAAAAATACGTGTAAAATGCAAAACTCCGTTTTCCCCCTTCTCAGTGTATCCTTACTGTGGACGAGTGTGGGGTGTAGCAAGATGGCGGCGACGGAACGTCACTTCCGTGGCAAAATGAGATGGGTCGCCGAATATGTCGTTACACAGGTCTACAATCTTGTCCCGACGTCCTTTGACAGCTCTTTGGTGTTGCCCATGATGGTGAGGTTTAAATGGAAGAAAGATTCTATGGACAAATGTCTTTTATATAATAATGAGTTGTCATTAGGATAACCTTCTTACATTGACAGGACTAATCTGTGTATCACATGAGCACCTACTGTAGCCAGTCTGTGGGAGAATTATTGTTGGTTGGTAGGCGATCAAATACTTATTTTGCTCAATGAACTGCAACTCAAATTTATAACATTTGTATCATGTGTTTTTTCTGTATTTTTGGTTGATATTCTGTCTCTATCATATAAAATACACCAATGATGAAAATTATAGACGCTTCATTTCTTTAAAAGTGAGCAAACTAAAAAAAATCTGCAGGGAATCGAATAATTATTTTCCCCACTGTAACAAACCTCAAAATTGTTCCTTACCCCTCCTAACCTGGGTAAGAAAGATGTAAATACTCACCAATTTTCAGGCAGCTCTAGTCCAGTCATGTGATCCAGCTCCCCTGTGTCAGCCAGCATGGCTTCAGGGGAGAGGAGGGAGCGCTGACAAAGGATGAGCCATTGAAGCCTATATGAGTGACATTACAGCTCCAGGCTTTACCGAGTGGAGGATAGTCAGCATAGGTGTTAGGAGGGGGGAGGAAACCTTTTAAATCAGAGTTTTTCTTTATTAAAATGTCAGCAACTACAAAAAGTTTAACTGCAGACTTTTAATAAACAGACACCTACCTGTTCCACGGTCCAGCGATGCGGCCACACGGAGCATCGTTCCGCTCCGCCTCCATTGAAACTGTGGGCACCCGGCCGCGACAGCTTGCAGCGAGTCGCGCTGCACTCTCCCAGTGCACAGGCAATCTTCTGGGACCTGTCACGTGTCCCAGAAGATTGCCGAGAGGGAGGGGCCACCTAGGGGAAGAGGAGGAGTCTAGGCGGCCAGTAGGCGTAAGGAGGAAGTGGGACAGGAAGTCCCTCTCTAAAGTAGCCACCCACCCCCCCAAAAAAAAAATTACATGTAAGGGGGCGAGGAGTGCTTAAAGCAGAAGTTCCACTTTTGGGTGGAACTCCGCTTTAAAGTGGAGTGCCCACAAAAAAAAAAAAATTAAAAGTCAGCAGCTACAAATACTGCAGCTGCTGACTTTTAATAATCGGACACTTACCTGTCCCGGGGTCCAGCGATGCGGGTGAACGAGACCCCCCCTCGTTCCCCGCTCCGCTCGCTGCGCCGGCATTCTTAATGTGGGAACCCGGCTGTGGCTTCACAGCTGGGCACCCACTGCGCATGCGCGAGCGGCGCCGTGCGCCGTGATTCGATGCTCACTCATCTGGGACACCTGACAGGTCCCAGATGACTGTGCGTCGCCTACAGGAAGTGACGTTTAGCCCGGGCAATGAAGGTGGCAGACTACGAGGGACCCCCTAGCAACAGGCATTTAGAGGTGAGTAAAAAAATTATTTTTTTCCAATAATTTTTATTTTTTTGGTCGCAACCCCACTTTAAGACCTCTTTCACACCGAGGCGCTATAGCGTTAAAAAAAGCGCCTGCAAAGCGCAATGAAACAGTTGCTCCATTCACTCCAGTGTGAAAGCCCGAGGAGTTTCACACTGGAGCGGTGTGCTGGCAGGGGGTCAGAAAAAGTCCTGCCAGCAGCTTCTTTGGAGCGCATTAGGAGCAGTGAAGTCACCGCTCCTAAAGCGCCCTTGTCGATTGAAAACAATGGGGCAGCGCTGCTATACTGCCGGCAAAGTGCCGCTGCAGCGTACTTTTGCGGGCAGATTAAACCCCTTTTCGGCCTGCTAGCGGGGGGTTAAAACCGCCCCGCTAGCGTCCGAATGGCACCGGTAAAACGGCGCTAAAAATAGCGCTGCTTTACCGCTGACGCCCCGGGCACCGGCAGTGTGAAAGGGGTCTAAGGTTAGTTATGTGTATAGCAATTATTCCACTTTAACCATTTTCTACTCTATCTGAAAAAAAAGAAAACATAGTTTTGGCTTTAGATCTACTTTGAAAAATGGACAATTAACAGGAAGGTTGCAGAAAGGCTAGTGCTGTGAATGGCTGGAAATGTCTTTAGAGAAAAGAAACATAAAATGTTTTGTATGCCTATAAAACGCGCAGTGACACAACAATCGCCATGTTATGGTGGATGAGAGTGCTGCTGTACTATATACACACACACACATACAAATCTACTGATGGAAGGGAAGTCCACATAAATGACGGACACGGTACGAGGTGAATGAGAGCGCTCACCACTTTCTCCATGTCCTCTTTTTCCCACTTCACCTCCCGAACCACCTCCACCTCCTGCTAGAGAGGAGCACAAAGTCACCACTGGTCCCCTTTCCTGAGGCACAGGCCACCCCACAGGACCCGCTTGCTTTAAAGCCTACCTTCTGCAATCGCTCAATCTCCTCCGGACTCATATCACGATCGATGGACGAAATACTCTCCATGCTGTTCTTCCTTCCAAGGCCGGACGCGAATGGATTGGCGATCACGCCAGGAGAAGCCTATGGAGAGAAGCAGGGCAGAGTTCAGCCGCCTTGTGTTACTGGCTGCACAAAAGTGCAAATGGATGTCATTTCACCATAAGATGGAAGATTAATGAAATTAGCGTAAAATACCAACAAATAATTTTTTTTAATGGATCCCCTCCTTCCTCTTATATGGAAAAAAAAAATAATCACAAATTCTACTTACCTTTAGTCCAGCGCCGACAGTCCTCTTCAGGCAAAATGGCACTGGCTGCTTTTCTACCCATTTCACATAGGGGGCGTGTCCTCACACAGGATTGGCTCACAGGACTCTAGTATTGAGTGCCACTCAGTCATCTAATTTACGGCTTTGTAAAAAAGGAAAATTTCAATAAGCTTCCCCCGTCGGTGTTCCGTCAGATTAGGCGACGAATTTTGTAATGGAAGCGACGTTCCGTCACGGCCATCTTGGTACACCCCGTAGTCGCCCACAGTAAAGATACGAGTTTGAAAGCGGCAAGCGGCAAGCGGACATCTTTTTACACCCACCAGAGTCTGCCATTTCAAACTTATTTTTACGAGTAAACTGAGCTTACATAGTGAAATACAGTATTTTGAAATACGTCTGACTGTTTTTGAAAAGCAGCGGTGTTCTGTCAGATCAGCAAACCTGTGAGGATCAGCAGGCTTACCGCTGCTTTTAAAATTCATCAAAACAGTCAGACGACTTTCAAAATACTGTATGTCACTATATAAGCTCAGTTCAAATAAGTGGGAAATGCAAGACTTTGGTGGGTGTAAAAAGATGTCCGCTTTCCGCCTTCTCAATGTATCCTGTCGGCTACTGCTGAGTGTAGCAAGATGGCCGTGATGGAACGTCACTTCCGTTACAAAATTTGATGGGTTGGCTAATCTGACGGAACACCGGTAATATCAGCTCCTCCCTCTGTGTGCCTCCTTAGCGAGCCGGGTGCTAAGCAGGCACCCATATGTGTCCATGGACACACACAGCATCAGTAAGCCAAGCCCCTGTTCCCTCCTCACAGGAGTTTAACAGCAGTAGAAACCCAAGGCCCCTGCTGCTCTCAGTGTCTACCGTGAAAGTGAGAGGAGCAGTGCTGGAGCCGAGACAGAGCTGGAATTGAGATGGAGGGGTGACAGGAGTCAGGTAAGTCCTTAGGAACGGGGGTGGGTAGGACAAATAGTGAGGCTTTTATAGCTTAATGCAGAGAACGCAGTATTTGTTATGAATTTTGTACTTTTTGAATTTGCCACCGGGCTCCGCCCCCGTGCATCGCGACGCTCGCAGGGAACGAAGCCCGGCACACAGAGGCATCGGGTGGAGGACACAGCCCACAGACACAGCGGGGGGGGGGGGGGGGACATCGCAGGATCCTGTGGACAAGGTAAGTAACCTGCACCAGGATCCTGCAAAGCAATCCCGAGTGTGGCTCAGGGTTACCACTAATGGTACTGAAATTTAACCCCAAGCCACACTGGGAAAAAACGCCAGGGAGGTTAAAAGAAAATAGAACCACATATTAAAGGATATCTCATAAGTCACTTTGAATATTTTTAAATCTGATTTTTAATAAAATAATCCCTGTGATCCTGCCTTAGGGTCCTTGTTCTGGCACTTCCTGTTATGGTGTGACAACCAGTCTTACGTACTAATTGATGTCATCTGGTCACATGCACCCATGGGGAGGCCATACATTGCTCAGGCATGGTTCACCATCATCACTATGAGGAAGCTGGTCCAGGGCAAATGTTCTGCATGACTCACGGCAGTGATGGCGAATCTTGGCACCACAGATGTTTTGGAACTACATTTCCCCTGATGCCCATGCACTCTGCAGTGTAGTTGAGCATCATGGGAAATGTAGTTCCAAAACATCTGGGGTGTCAAGGTTTGCCATCACTGACTCACAGAGTGGGGTAGGATTATAGGGGGAGGTGTTCCCAAGGGGGCGTGCCCTCAAAAGCTTGCCAGTGTCCAATCACCTGATGGTACGATCCTATAATACACATTGTATGAATAGGTTGCCTGTGTCCTGAACTGTATGAATGAATGATTTGTATAGCGCTGCAAATGCGAACTGAATCGCCTCAAGAACTGTACAATTAAAGAGCAACTCAACTTTTGTTGAGGGGAGAAAAAAAAAAACACATTCCCCTCTGGGTGATTAATGTACATTGCAGGGATTTTTAATAAACTTTATTGCAGATTCCTACCTTTTGTCATTAGGAAGTGGTTTGTCGGTGTCCATGTGTAAAGTAAATAGGAGTGATTTTATAATTATTATTAGGAACAATGGTCCGGCTATCACCTGGCCGAGTTCCTTAAGGACCCTCGGGTGTAAGCCCATTGGTCCCGGTGACTTATTTCTGTTAAGTTTTTCAAGTCTATTTCAGTCTTCGGTTAGCCATGAAGGTACATTCTGTGACGTTTTATTAACATTACTGTCTTGGTTACTACATTCCCCAGTTTCCTTTGTGAAAACGGAGGAGAAGAATGCATTTAAAACCTTTGCCTTTGGCAACCAAATTCCCTTTACAATATCTTACTGTAGTGCAGACTTCTGGCAAAATCAGTGAGCCAATCACACAAGCAGGAAATTACATTCCTGGGGGGGGCGTTCTGTACCTCCAGGTAGCCATATTGCATTACGTTTTACATACAATTACAGTGTTGCAGATTGAAAAGGAAACATTCAAACTACAAAATGTGACTTGTGTAGCAATTGTGTACACTATAAATAATTTTTTAGTTCCACATTTGCATTTTTATTTCCCTTGAAAGTGGAGTTACCTTTTAAGATTTTGAAGATAACTGCTTATGGCAACACAGTGTGTGGAACAAAATTAAACGTCATCTAGTTGGAATGTACATCTACTTCAAGTAACAAGGGACCCACCTGGCTAGTCTAGGTGTCACTTTAAGATCCCAAACAGAAGGTTGTGAATGAGCGAGTAAAGCGGGGCAAGCCAATTAGGCAGACATCTCACCTCGATTGAGTTAGTGGAGACCGGATCGAAGCCGTCACAGACAAGAACAAGGAGCGTGTCGCCTACTCCACGCAGCGCCTGGACCGCCTCTGTGTGCGTCATCCCCAGCAGGCTTTGCTGATTCACCTCCAAAATCCGCATGCCGACCTTCAGACGTCCATCTCGAGCTGCTGCTCCGGAGGAACTGACCTGCAGGAAAAATGGAATTAGCTAAAGACACTTACAAGATCCTTCCCTGCAACTGAAAGTACAGCAGAGAAAACCTAAAACTACACAGAGCATTATGGGGGGGAACACTGTGGCACTTTGTTTACACCTTCAATACATCCCACTCCACAACAGAAGAGGCAGACCCAATGATAAGGTCATTAACCACTTTAATACTGGGCACTTTTACCCCCCTTCCTGCCCAGGCCAATTTTCAGCTTTCAGCGCTGTCACACTTTGAATGACAATCGTGCTGGCATGCAAGACTGTACCCCTATGAAATTTGTATATTTTTTTGCACACAAATAGAGCTTTCTTTTGCTGGAATTTAATCACTACTGGGGTTTTTATTTTTGATGAACGAAAAAAGACAGAAAATGCAGAAAAAATAAAAAGTTTTTCTTAATTTCTATTATAAAATTTTGCACATAATCTTTCTTTATAAATTTAGGCCAAAATATATTCTACTACATTTCGTTGTTGAAAATAACCCAAATCAGTGTATATTATTTAGTCTGTAGGAAAGTTAGATAGAGAGTCCACAAACTTTGATAGAGATTAGTATAATTATATATATATATATGTATATATATATGTGTGTATATATATATATATATATATATATATATATATATACACACATATATATATATATATATATATATATACATACACACACACACACACATATACACATACACACACATATCTCGCTCTATATGAAAATTGATCAACCCTGAAGGCCGATCTCATTTCTTGAGGCACAAAAATGCCAGGACAGCACGAATACTTCCCAAATGACCCTTTTTGGAAAGTAGACAGTCTGAGGTATTTAGTAAGAGGCATGGCGAGTTTTCTGAAGTTGTAATTAATTTTGTCAATTCTTTGGAAAATTATTATTTTTCTACATACGGTCACAAGTGCAGTTCAGCGTCATCATATAACTGGTGTGGGGGTTATCAGGATCACTGACTGGTGACAGTACGAAAAAAACAACAAAAAACATTTTTTTCCCCAATTTATTTATTTTTTTAACACCGACCAGAGAAATATAATGTTACCATAGTAACATTGTACTACTACTTTTTTTTTTCACATTATGATTGCTTATAGCAGTGAAGCATTTTATTGAATGAAATCAATTCATTTGTTTTGTTGTGGTTAGCTGTGATTGGCCACATGTAATCACATGGTACATATTGTCCGATTGGCCCTGTCTGTACCATGTGATCACTGTGGTCAATCACAGCTAACACCACCACAAATATACACAATGAATCGCATGAAGGTAAGCCATCCAATTGTTTACAATTGTCACGTGATCTGATGCGATTTGGCAATCTGATCACATGGTACCGGCAGCGATCCGGTGCACTGATCAGTGACAGATTGGTCACCTAGCAGGAAAAGCTGCTTCCTGAACCAAACAAGATAGTCTGAGTCAGAAAGTGCTGGTTTTCAATACATCTCTATGAAATATAAACACAGCACTTACCTTGGAGATGAAGACTCCCTCATCGGTTGGATCGAGGGGGTTTCCAGGGTGACCTTTGGCTCCGCCACGAATACTGATGCCCAACTTCTCGCCTGGTGTTTTCACAATGCAGATTTCCTGCAGAATAGAAGATGGTCATTAACACGCACACAGCATCTGCTGCCAAGACAACCAAGAAGCAATGAGCCAACAAATTCGATAGAACTTCTCGCATGCATCGTGTGCCCTGTTTGCAGCATGCAACTGCAATGGTGTACAGAGCATAAAAGTTCAGCCTGTCTGCAGTCTATAATATGAGAAATGGAAAAGGTATTCATCGCGGCATTTTGTAGCGCAGAAAACGTTAACTTTCTGTTTTTATCACTTGACCTCTGGAAGGTTTCACCCCCTTCATGACCAATTTTTAGCTGTTCAGCCCTGCACTACTTTAAATGGCTATGGAGCAGTCATGGAACTCTGTACCTTAATTAAATTGATATATATATATATATTTTTTTTTACACAAATATAGCTTTCTTTTGGTGTTATTCAATCACCTCTGGGTTTTTTTTTTTGTTTTTTTTTTGTATAAAATGAAAAAAAACCAAATATATTGAAAACAAATCCCCAATAGTTTCTACTTCCATTCCATGCATGACTGTAAAAGAAGGTCTCTGTACAGCCCAGCCCTCTCTGGGGACTCTCCCTCATTGGCTAAGACAGCAGTGGGAGCCATTGGCTTCCGATACTGTCAATCACAGCCAGTGAGCCAATGAGGAAATAGAGGGGTGGGGCCGAGCCTCTGTGTATGAATGCACACGCAGAGCAGCTCTGGGGGCCCTCGGCAGGAGGGGCCAGGAGCGCCGGCGAGGGACACGAGAAGAGGAGGTTCGTGGCTGCTCTGTGAAAAAAAGGCAAGTATAAAGCATGTTTATTATTTTAACGTAAAAAAAAAAAAAATCCAAAGCTTTAATATCACTTTAAGTAACTTAGTGCTGCACCCTGAAGGGGTTTCATATTCACTTCCCCCTAGAAGAAGTGGAGATTTCATTTATTTTCTCTGTGTACAAACATTGTCCAAAGCAACAAACATTCCACAAAAGACTATTATCAAGGAGTAACGATGCAGACTGCAGGGGAAAAAAAATGAAGTAAGCGATGTTTAGCGACATCTCTCGGTGTAGTTGCAGTGTCTGATTAAGGTGGTACCTGCATCCCTGTGGGAGGAGGGTCTCTCCTCACCAGCAGCCGCAGCTCCTTGTCTGGGGTAAGAAGGGCTTTCACAGCTTCCTGGTGGGTGGCATTTCTCAGATCCATTCCAGCTGACTCTAAAATCCGGTCACCCACCCTGAGCCCGCTTCGAGCGGCCACTCCTCGAGGGATCACCTGCCAGGCACAGAGGACAAAGGGTCACAAGGCTGCAAAGGAGGGGGGGGGGGGGAGCGCTGCTGCTCAATTAAAACACAGTTGGGTTAAAAGGTGGCAAGTGCCATTCATGTGAGTATATTAGCCAATGGTCTACCAAGGTACATTCATAAATGTGCACGATAGACAAGGGATTAAAATGCAAGCTTACAGCTGCTGATCACTGTCATCTGTCCAATGCTATCACAAGGGGGTTGTTGGCCCCCTTGTGGTAGCAATAAAGTTAGATTTTTTTTTTTTTAAGTGTTAAAAAGGACACATTTTATAAAAAAAAAAAAAAAAAATATATATATATATATATATATATATACACACACACACACACACACACACACACATTACATACATGCATACATATATATATATATATATTTTTTTTGTTTTTTTAAAGCACCCTCATCTCCCCCGCAAACACATTCCCCTTATCAGCATCACTTATACAACATATGCAGTATTGTCACAAATAATAACCTGCAAAAGGCTTTTAAAGCATCGCCTTTGAAGAATTTTGGGTACTATGTATTTTGCCATTTCACATGTGTGCACAATTTTTTTTTTGTTTACAAACTTGTGTGCACAATTTTTAAGGCTTGACGTGTTTGGTGTCTTTTTACTTGAAGCAAATCCATTTTTTTTATTCAATTTTATTAAAAAATTCTGAATCGTGTTAGTTAGCACTGAAATTAATTTTAGTGTATTTTTCCTGAAAAAAAAAAATGTTTGGAAAATATCAAACCAGAAAAGTGGGATTTTAAAGGATGCCAAAGAGAACACGGGTTATAATAAAATATGCAAAGTTTATTACAAAATATTAAAAGCTGCCATACATAGCGTTATATATATATATATATATATATATATATATAACAGAAAAAACTATCAAGGAACATCCAAATGGCTTAAATTGGTTGTACACCCTAAAAAAAAAAAAAAAAAAAAAAAAAAAAAAAAAACCTGCAAAACAAAGGCATGAGCATGCATAGCATACTAGCTCATTAGGAATTACTTACCTGAGATCAAAGCCCCCACAGAGGTCCTTGTTCACCGCTCCGACGGCAGTCAGCGCTCCTGGGGGTTACTTCTGGGTATTGCGGCTCCGGCGCTGTGATTGGACGGAGCCGCAAGGACATCACTTCTGTGCATGCGCGCTGGAGCCGCCGGTAACGGCACAGTCTAACTTAAGCAACGGCACGTACGTGCCATTGCTGCAGTTTAAGTTTGCATGTGCCGATGACGTCAGCACATGCAACTACAGGGATAACGCCTAAACCGTGCAGGTTTAGGAGATATCCAGTGTAGCTAGAGGTAAGCCCAATTATAGACTTGCCTGTAGTAAAAAGTGGTTGTAAAGGGTTTACGGCCACTTTAAAGTGCATACAGTTACTTCAAACGCAGCATGTTTCGCCTATTGCTGGCTTCCTCAGAAGTTCCTTACTCCTATGACTCCTGAGAAAGCCACCAATTGGTGAAACATGCTGAGCTGAAGTAAATGCATGCGCAATTAAGCCATTTGAATGTTCCTTGATGTTTTTGTTCTTTTTACATAAAACTGAAAACGCTATGTATTGTAGCTTTTAATATTTGTAATAAACTTTGGATATTTTATTATACCCACTTTGTTTTCTTTGGCACCCTTAAAATCCCACTTTGTCTTTCTAAAAAGAATTTTTTAGCGGTGAAAAAAAAAATGCAGATTTTAACGTGTGCAAAAAAGAAAAAAAAAAGAAAAAAAAAAAAAAAAAAACAACAGCCCCAGTAGGAAAGTGGTTATAAACCTTTTTGAGCCCCCAAAAATTGGAAAGTGTCGAGAAAGCATGGGAACACAAGATTTGGTCAGAGGTTGTGCTTTACTGTTCCATATGCCCTCCTTAGACTGTAGTCGCTCACCTTGGAGATGAAGACGCCGGGTTCTCGTACCCCAAACGGGTGGCTGGAATGGTCACTGCCCCCTACTATACTCAGACCCAGGGGACCCCCAGCCTTCATCAGGATAACTTCCTGCAGAAAAAAAAAGACAAAACATGAGGACATAAATATCATTTTGATTTCAACAAATTGCATCCCGTTTATTGAAAACATTGAAGTTTCCATTCACTGTAAAGTATCAAAAATGATATTCAGAAAGATGTCAATGAGCTGAAGGAGCCACAAACGTCTTATATCTCAGATATCCCATCCTATTGTTACATTACATTTTAACGCTTGCACCGGGAGCAGGGAGACTCCATGACCAGGGCAGACCACGTGCTCAAGTAAGATGGCAATTGGTGATTCAGTCGTGGCACAAGCAAAACGTTTGTGTTTAATGGAGAGAATGTTTATAAATCCAATCATCAACACTCAGGGAGACCGTGGTGATTAAACCATGCTCAGTTGGTACTAAGGGGCCCAAAGTGTGCCAAGAAAATATCCCCCCACACCATTACACCCCCCACCACCAGCCTGATCCGGTGATACAAGGCAGGATGGATCCATGCCCCAAATTCTGACCCCACCATCTGAATGTCGCAGCTGAAATCCAGACTCATCAGACCAGGCAACGTTTTTCCAATCTTCTATTGTCCAATTTTGGTGATCCTGGGCCAACTGTAGCTTCAGTTTCCTGTTCTTAGCTGACAGGAGTGGGGGGGTTAAACACTTTAAATCCCCTTTCTTCCCCATTCTGATGCTCGGTTTGAAACTTAGCAAGTCGCCTTCACCGCATCTAGATGCCTAAATGCGTTGAGTTGCTGCCATGCGATTGGCAAATTAGCAATTTGTCTTACCAAGCAATTGAACAGGTGTAGATAATAAAGTGTCAGGTGAGTGTATATGTTGCCTTCCCTGGTTCCCTTCCCCCCTTATCAACGTGATAATAAAATTAAATAAAACCTTTCCTCTAACATTACATGCCTTATTTTAGATCCAGCGACAACATCACTGGGTTTCTGTGCTTTTCTATGCAACAGGGTGCTGCACATAGCTACCTAAAAAACATCACAGCCCCCCGTCTTGTCTGTACTCCTTACAAAAGCCCTCAGTCCGGATGCGAGCAGTGTGCCGGCTCTTAGGCTACTTTCACACTGGAGCGGTGGGGGCGCTGGCGGTAAAGCGGCGCTATATTTAGCGCCGCTTTACCGGCGTTTTAGCGGCGCATTGCGGCCGCTCGCTGGGTGTTTTTACCCCCCGCGAGCGGCCGAAAAAGGGTCAATACCGCCCGCAAACCGCCGCTGCAGCTGCGTTTTGCGGGCGGGTTCGGCGCGCTCCCCCATTGTTTTCAATGGGACCGGGCGCTATAGGAGCGGTAAATATACCGCTCCTATAGCGAGCCAAAGATGTGGCTTGCAGGACATTTTTGAGCGTCCTGCAAGCGCACCGCTTCAGTGTGAAAGCCCTCAGGGCTTTCACACTGAAGGAACAGCAACAGCTGTTTCGGGTCGGTTTGCAGGCGCTATTCTTAGCGCAATAACGCCTGCAAACCGCCCCAGTGTGAAAGGGGCCTTAGGCTGCTTTCACACTGAGGTGCTTTGCAGGCGCTAAAGTTTTAAAAATAGCGCCTGCAAAGCGCCCTGAAAGAGCCGCTCAATGCGCTCCTGAGGGCTTCCACACTAGGGCGGTGCGCTTGCAGGACGGTCAAAAAAGTCCTGCAAGCCGCATCTTTGGAGCGCTGTAGGAGGGGTGTATTTACCGCTCCTAAAGCGCCAATTCCCATAGAAAACAATGGGGCAGCGCTGCAAACCCCCTGTGAAAAGCAACGCATTGCCGGCGGTTTTAACCCTTTTTGGCTGCTAGCGGGGGTTAAAACTGCCCCGCTAGCGGCCGAATAGCGCCACTAAAACGACGGTAAAACGCCGCTAAATATAGCGCCGCTTTACCGCCAGCGCGCTCAGCGCCCCAGTGTGAAAGTAGCCTTAGCAGGAGTTCTGCTAATAATAAAATAAGCTAAAACAAAGTAAAATAAGGAATAATTACTTCTTGGGTGGGTACGAGTCTGGAGGAGTGGGTATTCCAAGGGAGGATTCATTTGTATGTAGACCAACCCATGCTGAGCCTCCATTATTAAAATCTAAAAAAGGTGAAGCCAGGGACAGACAGGTCAGGGAGGAAAGGGCTAGATCAGGGGTGTCAAACTAGCAGCCCTCCAGCTGTTGCAGAACTACAAGCCCCATCATGCCCCTGCCTGTGGGAGTCATGCTTGTAACGATCAGCCTTGCAATGCCTTTTGGGACTTGTAGTTCTGCAACAGCTGGAGGGAGCGGTCAGTTTGACACCTGTGGGCAAGATGATGCTGGGTGTTCTCCAGCCAGGAAACTAGGCGGGGATCTGACTTGCTGCAGCTTCTAATGCACATTGTGACAAGCTCACAGTGTGCGGTTAAATCAGAGGAAGCCATTTCAGTCCAGGAGAGGAGCCGCTACACCTGTGCAAGACTGAAGGGAAGGCCGGAGGGAGGCTCGGAGTCTGCAGTAGATCCTATAAATGTAACGTTACACGTTATCAGCTAAAAAAAAAAAAAAAAAGACAAGGAGGCAGACCCAGTATCATAAAAGTACAATCTGTAAACTTGCTCTTGAGGATAACTGAGGCAGGTGCTGTGATGTTTTTAGTTAGTCATGTACAGCCCCCCCTTGCCTGCCCCTCCCACCAGCCATTGCATAGAGAACCACAGAGATCCACTGATGACATCACTACCTCTAAAATATGGTTAGCTTATTACATACTTCATAATAACGAACTCCCAAGAGAAGAATGCCCTCATAACCATGACTTGCAAGGGTTGGGAAAGTCCTGCAGAGCGCAGCAATCATTTGTTTATAGAGAAAGGGATGTCACCGCTCCAGGCAGGTCAGAGTGAAGTGAACCTCTCCTTTTTGGAAGCCACAGGAAACCACAGGTGCTGGCAATGCATATAGCAATGAAATTCGAGAAAAATTCTGGAGAGCCGCACTCCAAAAAAATGGCCTTTATTCTTCAAAAGGAATCAAAAAATACATGCCACAGCAGAACGGACAGGAGAGCTGACGCGTTTCACACTAACAAACAATGCTTAACAGGTTCCCGACCGGCAGACGACGATGTACGTCAGCAGAATGGCACCCCCGTGAGTCCGGTCGCGGGTCCCGCGGACTCGATCGCCGCGGGGATACCCGCGATCGTCTCACAGGAAGGCTGAACAGGGAGATGCGGAAGTAAACAGCATCTCCCGTTCTGCCTAGCAACAAGTGACACTGATCTCTGCTCCCTGTGATTGGAGCAGAGATCAGTGTTCACTAACACACAGCCACGCCCCCCACACAGTAACACGCCCCTAGGAACACTTAACCCCTACACTGCCACCCCCTGGTAAACCCCCTTTACTGCCTGTGTCATTTACACAGGAATCAGTGCATTTAAATAGCACTGATTGCAGTATAAATGACAATGGTCCCAAAAATGTGTCAAATTGTTGGATGTGTCCGCCATAATGTCGCAGTCACAATAAAAATCGCTGATCGCCGCCATCATAGTAAAAAAAAAAATTATTAATAAAAATGCTATAAAACTATCCCCGATTTTGTAAACGCTATAACTTTTGCGCAAACCAATCAATTATCGCTAATTGCGATTTTATTTTACCAAAAATATGTAGAAGAATACGTATCGGCCTAAACTGGGGAAAAAATATTTTTTTATATATTTTTGGGGGATATTTATTATAGCAAAAAATAATGTGTTTTTTTCAAAATTGTCGCTCTTTTTTTGTTTATAGCACAAAAAATTAAAACTGCAGAGGTGATCAAATACCACCAAAATAAAGCTCTATTTGTGTGGGAAAAAGGACCTCAATTCTGTTTGGGAGCCACGATGCACGACCGCGCAATTGTCAGTTAAAGCAACACAGTGCCGAATCGCAAGAAGTGGTCTGGTCTTTGGCCAGCAAAATGGTCCGGGGCTGAAAGTGGTTAATCTTATGATTAAGCACTATTTGATAGTGTGAAACGCGTCAGCTCTTCTGTCCGTTCTGCTGTGGCATGCATTTTTTGATTCCTTTTGACGAATAAAGGCTATTTTTTTTTGTAGTGCAGCTGTCCAGAATTTTTCTCAAATTTCAATCATCCGTTTATGTCAGGGGTCGGCAACCTGGGCCCTCCAGCTGTTTTGAAACTACAAGTCCCATGAGACATTGCAAGACCCTGACCATCACAGGTATCACTCTTAGGAGGCAGAGGCATGGTGGGATTTGTAGTTTCACCACAGCTGGAGGGCCAAGGTTTCCTACCCCTGGGTTTATGTATACAACTTAAACCAGAAAACACAGTTTCGGGTGGAGTGACCCCCTTTATCAGGATGTACGGCACTTACCTCTATGGGATACTCGTCTTCCATCTTGTTACTGCTGTGATTCCTGGGTGAGGTCAGGTCTTCCTCTCCCTCTCCATTCTCGCTCTCTGCAGGAGGTGGCGGTGATCGCGGGCGAGCTCTGTGAAGGGAAGGTGATGCTCTCGGGTCTGCCGGTGCCCCCGGTTGGACGGGTTCTCTCTCCACCAGTAGAGTGATGGTTGGGGAAGTGCTGGTAAGCAGTGCTACTGCCTGATCATGCCTGGCTTCTGTCATGTCTACGCCATTAATCTGGAACAATGTGCAGAGCATCAGCAATGCCATCCCATAACCCCGCCCCCCTCACTACACGCCCCGCCCCCCGGATGGTGGCCACCATTAACGTGTGGCCGGAGGAGGGCTTTAATTCCTCTGTAAGGACCAGGAAAAAGACCATACGTATATACTAATGTTTATTTTATTATATAAAACATACGAGGAGTGAATGGTAAGTCTTAGGAAGGTTCTAGGATTAAGATGGCAATATCCTAAAGGCCAAAAAAAGCTTATGTAAGCCCAAGAACAAAAATGTAATATATTGCAACTGAAAAGTCCTTGGATATGGAGGCTGCGTTCGTTTTCTATTTTTCTGCAAATCCCAAATCAAGAATTTTACATCCAGACCGAGAAGGATTGCATGAAGAGCAGAAAACTAATTGTTCATCAAATAATTACAAAAAGACAACCAACACCGCCAAACTCATCTCTTCATCAGGGTTTGGATGCTGCATATATTCTTCTAAGACAGTGGTCTCCACACTGGCCCCGAGAGCCGGATGTGACCCTTTGCTTGCCTTCATCTGGCCGAGGGGGCACCGTCCGCCCCCTCCAGACACCATCGATGGGGCAACGTTCCCACCGACCACAGGGGCATTTTTCTACTCCCCCACAGACCACAGGGGCATTTTTTCTACTCCCCACAGACCACAGGGGCATTTTTTCTACTCCCCACAGACCACAGGGGCATTTTTTCTACTCCCCACAGACCACAGGGGCATTTTTTCTACTCCCCACAGACCACAGGGGCATTTTTTCCTACTCCCCACAGAACACAGGGGCATTTTTTCTACTCCCGCCAGACCACAGGGGCATTTTTTCTACTCCCGCCAGACCACAGGGGCATTTTTTCTACTCCCGCCAGACCACAGGGGCATTTTTTCTACTCCCGCCAGACCACAGGGGCATTTTTTCTACTCCCGCCAGACCACAGGGGCATTTTTTCTACACCCGCCAGACCACAGAATCAGAAATCTTGAGTCCATGTAATATCCTTTGTACTGAACTGAAATCTCAAATATTATCAGACTTCCCTCATCTTCTTTGAACTACAAACCCCCCAACATAGTGGAGAATGGTGGTAGTGGTAATAGCGGTGTGTGTGTGGGGGGGGGGGCTTTTAGTCCATATCAGGAAGGCAGTCAGGGGTAATAACACTACTCTCCTCTGTAGATACAATATAGTAAATGAATGCTGATTGCACAGCCACTGGTGCGTGCTGGAAGTGCCAGCGCTGAGCCCTGCACATCACCCAGTATAATATTATTTCCAACTGTCCTTTCATTAACATCTATTCACTAAAGTGGTGGTTGGATGCAGCATTTTCAGTCACAACCAGCAGCACTGAAAGGAAGTATTGCATTCAATACTATTTCAACTGCAAACTAAGCAATGGACACCATGAGAATCAAGGCAAATTGCCTTGCCTTTGCATTGGGACTGTACTGGGCAACACTACCCAACAAATTCCCAATACAAATGGTGTGAATTGGCTCGGAGCGTTGTCATTCTAGGGCAGGAATTGCTCTACGGCAGGGATATGCAATTAGCAGATCTTCGGCTGTTGAAAATCCCATCATGCCTCTGGGTGTCATGCTTGTGGCTGTCAAAGTCTTGCTTTGCATCATGGGACTTGTAGTTCTGCCACAGCTGGAGGTCTGCTAATTGCATATCTCTATGGAATCACCAGGTGAAAAAAAAAAAAAAAAAAAACTGAAAGACCAATGCAGCCATCACATCCAAGTACTGGTAAGCTGCAATATGCCGCAGGTTACTTGGGTTAAGATATTAGTATATCAGAACAATCTCAATATCTAGAATCTAAATTTCACCCAAATCTAAATAAAATGGAAAGAAAAAAAAGAAAAAAAGATATAGTATGCTGATAACTTCACTTTGATTTAGAGGAGAGCTGGAAGAGAGTTGTCAGAACACTTGAGGATGCGTTTGTTAAATCCTGGAGTTATCACCTAGTCTGTGCTGATTAGTCCAGGCTATGAGCGGTGCGGAGGTATAGAGCACACAGAAGCCAGCGCTGACCGGGCAGTATACACTCTTACCACCGGCCGCGGAACGGGCAACTCATGCTGTTACCCGAGGTGGCAAAAAAGAAAAAAAAAGGAGCGCAAATCCCTCCACCAGAAGAGAGACAGAACCAGGACAAGAAGAGGAGAGGCCAGTGGGAAGATTAGAGAGAGAGTAGTACAGAAAAAGAAAAAAGATGGCGGACGAGCTTAGGGGAAAAAACAAAAAATGGTTAGCAGGATCACAGCAGGCAAACAAAAAACACAGAAATCACATTTCCTACCTGCAGACCAAACAGTTGCGCCCTCCGCTCTTCGGGGTTGATATACTAAAACTGGAGTGTGCAAAATCGGCTTCAAGTTTTTTTTTTTTGTCAAAGCTTAAAGCGGTAGTAAAGCCGCTGAACTTTTTTTTTTTTTTTTAACACCTGTAAAGGAAAAGGCATAATGAGCTAGTATGCACCGCATACTAGCTCATTATGAAATACTTACCTTAGAACGAAGCGTCTGTAACTCACCTGGTCCACGCCGAGGTCGCTGACATGTTGCCTCGGCGTGTCTTCCGGGTATCGCGGCTCCAGCGCTGTGAGTGGCTGGAGCCGCAATGTCGTCACTCCCGCGCATGCGCACGGGAGATTTCTTCCCGGCAGGGTTCGGATTCTGCCGGCCCTTCAGCCGAGAATCCCCCGTGCGCATGCCCCGCTGCAGTCAGCGGCGCATTGCACGGGGAATATCTCCTAAACCGTACAGGTTTAGGAGATAATTTTTTACCTACAGGTAAGCCTCATTATAGGCCTCATTATAGGCTTACCTGTAGGTAAAAGTTATATTTGTGACTTTACTTCCACTTTAAATTGAACAAAGCTGAAGTTAGAAGCCGATTGGCTCCCATGCAGAGCTGCACCAGGTTTTGAAATCTCCAGTTTTAGTAAATCAATCCCATTATGTCCTGTTTTATCTTTGAACACAAAGGTTTACTTTCATGAAGACCCAGCATCAGATATATATTTAGTATAGCGTGCTAAAGCTGGGTATACACTGGAAGAAATTCCTTTGACATTTTTCAATACAAGAACGTTCCTATGTTTTTCTAATCATTAGAAGGGGTTAAATCAATGTTTATTTTTGACTGCAGTAACAAAAGATTTCAAAGGAGTAGGATGGAAATCTTTTCTCGAATATATGAGTTTCTAAGGGCTCATTTACACTTGCTTGGACTTTAACACATATTAAAGTGCCTACCACTTCAACATACTTTTTCGATACGTTTTTTTATGCTTCTGTGATGCTTTTTTAAGCTTTAATGAATGCCCTGTGTGCGCGTGTTGATTTTCTATTTGTTTTAAAGGGGTCCAGTAGAACCCCAACTCAGTATTACCCTAACTCAGCAGATCCTCAGCTCATTAGTACCCACGTTCAGTAGATCCTGTGCTCAGTAGTACCCTCAACTTTGCCGATACCCCACTTAGTAATAACACCCAGCTCTGCTGATCCCCCTCTCTCTCTGGCCCCAGCTAACCTCCTGTTTCAGTCCTGTTCCCCCTTTTCCCCTCCAGATTGTACATATTAAAGCAGAAATAAACCGCTTCTGACTTACCTCCCCCCCCCACCACCACTCTTCTGTGCTGCCAGCTTTAAAAACAACCTGCACATGCGCAAATGCATTGGCGATATCTTCCGAGCATTTGAGAGCTGAAAGGGACCAGCTGTGCACATGCCACCAGCTTCTGGAAAATGGGCAACATAGCGCCCAGCAGCATAGTAACCCCCACTGCCTCCTGGGATAGCTGTGATACAGCTATCCCAAGAGACAGCAGGGCCCAGGCCGGAAACCAGAAAGTGCTGCCTTGCAAAATGAAAAGCAACCAAGGCCCCTTTCACACTGCCGCGACCGTGATTTCAGGGAACGCCTGTGTAAACTTGAGGTCTATGGAACTCAAATCGCATCAAAGTCGGACCAAAGTAGTACAGGGACTACTTTGAAGTCGCACAGATATGAATGGTACTCTTTGGAAATCATGGGGTATGACTTGTCATCAGTGACGCAAGTAACTGAGTTAAAATAAACTGAGTTACGTAACGCAGTTACTTTAGAGGGTAACGAGTAATCTAACTGATTACTTTTCCCCTCATGGTAACTCAGTTCCCATTACTTTGGCTTAGTTACCCCAATTACATCTACCGCCACTAGATGGCAGTAGTGTAATTCCGGTGTCCTGCCGAAAAAGTTCCCCCGCCGGATAAGGACCCCCTGTACTGCGCAGGCGCAGCGCTTGCGCAGTACGAAGGACTACGGAGCTTCCAAAAATTGCCGAACCTAAACAGCTCTGAGTGAACTCTACACCGCGCAGGTGCAGTTAACATGTAATTGTACGAGGCGATGCCGCACGCTCCTGATGCTCGTGCTACTCTGCAAGGGGCGTCTATCGTGTAACTAAGGGGCGGGTCAAGTATTACTGTAACCAAGGGGAACATTTATTATTATTGTTATATATCGAGCTCTGCCCATTAATTTAACATTCGCCCTCTTCTGTAGCCATCCGCCCCTTACACGATATAATAATAATAGACCCGCCCCTTACACGATATAATAATAACAGACCCGCCCCTTGCTTACACGCTATAATAGATCTGCCCCTTGGTTAGAGTAATAATAGAGCAGCCCCTTGGTTACACGATATATAACAATAATAATAAATGCGCCCCTTGGTTACAGTAATACTAGACCCGCCCCTTACTTACACGTATAGAATATTTTAAAAAAAAAGTCAGTTACTTTGCTGCGTAACTAAATACTTTTCCAATGTAGTAACTGAGTTACTAACGCAATTAGTTTTTGGGAGAAGTAATTTGTAACTTAACTAATTACTTTTTTAAAGTAAGATGACCAACACTGCCTGTCATGCAACTTTGCAGTCGCACAAGTGTGAAAGGGGCCTAAATGGTAAAAAAAAAATAGTGACATTTTTGTTACCAGTTGTGTAAGAGGGAAAGGGAGGGACGAAGTGAGTTTAGTTTTACGTTCCCCTTATGTGTTTTATCCCTCAGACCAATTTGCGCTATAAACTCATATGTATCAATAGTTATGTTTTATGATCCCCCCATCTTTTTTTATGTTCTCAAAACTAAATAAAACTCTCCTCGCTAAATTCGTAATCTGCTTCATCAGAGTAAGAGGCAATAGCCAACTCAGACTGGCCAATCAGAACTTTTTATCAGTAAATTGCAAAAAAAAAACAAACAAAAACAAAAAATTCAGACAGTTGCTATGGGTTACTGCACTCCATCATTGCTGAGTGAGTTCCCCCATCAAGATCCAACAGATCCAACTTGCCTGCAGACATTGGTTATATTTAGAGGCTCCAGACCCCAGGAACAGCACGAGGCTCAGCACTGGGCTAAATATCACTCTATATACAAAGGTTTACAAAATTAACTTTTCCTCCTGCATGCGACACATTTACTGCCTGTTAAAAAAACGTTTTACTGCGTACAGGGAATACTGAAATGTGAAGACCAGATTGTGTTCATAGCAACCAGAATCCAAATCCATTGCAGAGGATCCCATTCGGGACTTACACACTGTGTGATATAAATATGTAGATCTCTTAAAACATTTTCCATCACTTGGTTAAACCCGGGGCTGCTTAAAATGTGTCTGGTTAGTTTTTAAGTGTCATTATCTCCCCCCACCCCCTCCTCCTCTTGTTTCTAATGAATTGTGCCAACAGGTAAAAATACGTATTGCTGCTGCCACTGACCTACTCTAGCTTGTTGGTGGTAACAATCTGCGGGGCTCATCTGCCCTCTGTAGTGTTGCCATGCTCCAAAGGAGCCGTGATCCGAGTGACAGCGAGTGGGACCAGTCTGCCCTGCTGTGCCTGGAGATGCCCCTGGCAACACTATTACAGGCCCCGTCAGACTCCCAGCTACCCGTCAGATGTCACCAGCATCACCCCCTGGCGGGGCAGGTAAGAGTGTTGATGGACAGCGGCTCCTCCTGTCATTGCCATTCACAGTAAGGCAGACTGGTCCAGTCCACCCCCTGGAATAAAGAGGGATTGCACCTGAATTTTTTTTATTTTTATTTTTTTAAAAGCCGGCAGCTACAAATACTGCAGCTGCTGACTTTTAATAAATGGACACTTACCTGTCCCAGGGTCCAGCGATGTCTGCAGCAGAGGCCGATCAATCGCTCGGCTCTCTGCTGCTGCTGCTGGCGCCATTCTCGGTGAGGGAATCAGGAAGTGTAGCGTTGCGGCTTCACTTCTCGGTTCCCTACTGCGCATGCGCGAGTCGCGCAGCGCAATGAGAAAAGTCTGCGCTGTCTCTGGGACCCGTGTGTGTCCCGGCAGACAGCGCGGCGGGACAGGAAGAGGGTGCAAATACCTGTCTTAGACAGGTATCTGTACCCCCCTCCCCCCTGAAAGGTGCCAAATGTGACACTGGAGGGGGGGAGGGTTCCGAAAAGCGGAAGTTCCACTTTAGGGTGGAACCCCGCTTTAAAGAAACAGAATACAGTGACTGTAGAAAAGACCACATGGTCCATTAAGTCTTTTCTTCTGTAAACTTTTTGTCAGAGTATAGATGTAGATTTTTCCCCAAGCATGTTTAAATTAAATTACCGTATATACTCGAGTATAAGCCGACCCGAATATAAGCCGAGGCACCTAATTTTACCACAAAAAAATGGGGAAACTTATTGACTCGAGTATAAGCCTAGGGTGAGAAACGCAGCCGCTACTGTAAGTGTAATAGAGGGTCAACAACGCCCATCTCCCTGCCCCACTGTGCCCATCTCCAGAACACTGGCGCTGTGACATGCAGTCTAGTCGGCGGACGTGAAGTGTAACAAAGCCCCGCCTCCTCCTCGTCCGTGATGGAACGCCGATTTAGTTTCCCAGCAGTGAGTCAGTGTTCCACCTATCACGGACGAGGAGAAGGCGGGGCTTTGCTACACTGCACGGCTGATGACTAGACTGCATGTCACAGTGCCGGGAGATCAGGCGCATGAGGCTGCAGATGGGCACAGTATAAGCCGAGGGGGCTTTTTCAGCACAAAAAAGTACTAAAAAACTCAGCTTATACTCGGGTATATACGGTACTGTTGACTGACTACCTATATGTGCTGCAAGTCTATTAGAAGCATCAACTACTCATTTGGTAAAATAATACTTTCTAAGGTTAGTCTTGAACTTTCCTCCTTATGGTTTGAGCTCCTATATCCCTGTGTTCTGGAGCTTGGCTTTATATTGAAAATCCCTCCCGCCTGAACCTTATTCACCACCTTCATGGATTTAAAGGTTTCAGTCATGTCCTCCGTCTCTTCTTTCCTCCAGACTGTACTGTAGTAAGTTCCTGAAGTCTCCTCATATTTTTCATCCCTCAGACCTTTCACCATAATTGTGACCCATCTCTAGACTTGTTCTATCGGATCAACATCTTTTGTAAGCGAGGTCTCCAGAAGTGAACGTAGTATTCGAAATGAGGTCTCACTAAAGATCTATATAGAGGAATCAGGACCTCCTTCCACCTGCTGGTGACCCCTCTAGTGATATAAAGATCTATATAGAGGAATCAGGACCTCCTTCCTCCTGATGGTGATCCCTCTAGTGATATAAAGATCCATATAGAGGAATCAGGACCTCCTTCCTCCTGCTGGTGATCCTCTAGTGATGTAAAGATCTATATAGAGGAATCAGGACCTCCTTCCTCCTGCTGGTGACCCCTCTAGTGATATAAAGATCTATATAGAAGGAACAGGACCTTCTTCCTCCTGCTGGTGATCCTTCTAGTGATATAAAGATCTATATGGAGGAATCAGGACCTTCTTCCTCCTGCTGGTGATCCTTCTAGTGATATAAAGATCTATATAGAGGAATCAGGACCTTCTTCCTCTGCTGGTGACTCCTCTAGTGATATAAAGATCTATATGGAGGAATCAGGACCTCCTTCCTCCTGATGGTGATCCCTCTAGTGATATAAAGATCTATATAGAGGAATCGGGACCTCCTTCCTCCTGGTGATCCCTCTAGTGATATAAAGATCTATATAGAGGAATCAGGACCTCCCTTCTTCCTGCTGGTGATCCCTCTAGTGATATAAAGATCTATATAGAGGAATCGGGACCTCCTTCCTCCTGCTGGTGACCCCTCTAGTGATATAAAGATCTATATAGAAGGAACAGGACCTCCTTCCTCCTGCTGGTGACCCCTCTAGTGATATAAAGATCTATATAGAGGAATCAGGACCTCCTTCCTCCCGCTGGTGACCCCTCTAGTGATATAAAGATCTATATAGAAGGAACAGGACCTCCTTCCTCCTGCTGGTAACCCCTCTAGTGATATAAAGATCTATATAGAGGAATCAGGACCTCCTTCTTCCTGCTGGTGACCCCTCTAGTGATATAAAGATCTATATAGAAGGAACAGGACCTCCTTCCTCCTGCTGGTGACCCCTCTAGTGATATAAAGATCTATATAGAGGAATCAGGACCTCCTTCCTCCCGCTGGTGACCCCTCTAGTGATATAAAGATCTATATAGAAGGAACAGGACCTCCTTCCTCCTGCTGGTAACCCCTCTAGTGATATAAAGATCTATATAGAGGAATCAGGACCTCCTTCTTCCTGCTGGTGACTCCTCTAGTGATATAAAGATCTATATAGAGGAATCAGGACCTCCTTCTTCCTGCTGGTGACCCCTCTAGTGATATAAAGATCTATATAGAAGGAACAGGACCTCCTTCCTCCTGCTGGTGACCCCTCGAGTGATATAAAGATCTATATAGAGGAATCAGGACCTTCTTCCTCCTGCTGGTGATCCTTCTAGTGATATAAAGATCTATATGGAGGAATCAGGACCTCCTTCCTCCTGATGGTAATCCCTCTAGTGATATAAAGATCTATATAGAGGAATCTGGACCTCCTTCCTCCTGGTGATCCCTCTAGTGATATAAAGATCTATATAGAGGAATCAGGACCTCCTTCCTCCTGCTGGTGACCCCTCTAGTGATATAAAGATCTATATAGAGGAATCAGGACCTCCTTCCTCCTGCTGGTGGTCCTTCTAGTGATATAAAGATCTATATAGAGGAATCAGGACCTCTTCCTCCTGCTGGTGACCCCTCTAGTGATATAAAGATCTATATAGAGGAATCAGGACCTCCTTCCTCCTAATGGTGATCGCTCTAGTGATAAAAGATCTATATAGAGGAATCGGGACCTCCTTCCTCCTGCTGGTGGTCCCTCTAGTGATATAAAGATCTATATAGAGGAATCGGGACCTCCTTCCACCTGCTGGTGATCCCTCTAGTGATATAAAGATCTATATAGAGGAATCAGGACCTCCTTCCTCCTGCTGGTGATCCCTCTAGTGATATAAAGATCTATATAGAGGAATCAGGACCTCCTTCCTCCTAATGGTGATCGCTCTAGTGATAAAAGATCTATATAGAGGAATCAGGACCTCCTTCCTCCTGCTGGTGACCCCTCTAGTGATATAAAGATCTATATAGAGGAATCAGGACCTCCTTCCTCCTGCTGGTGATCCCTCTAGTGATATAGAGCTCTATATAGAGGAATCAGGACCTCCTTCCTCCTGCTGGTGACCCCTCTAGTGATATAAAGATCTATATAGAGGAATCAGGACCTCCTTCCTCCTGCTGGTGATCCCTCTAGTGATATAGAGCTCTATATAGAGGAATCAGGACCTCCTTCCTCCTGCTGGTGGTCCCTCCAATGATGAACCCCAGAATTATATTCCCTTTCCTCACTGCCAGGCCACACAGTGGATACCAGAACAAGAGAGAAGAATAGAATAAGTATGGCATCAAGTCATTATAGCCTTGATTCTCTTCTCTTTTGGTCTTAGGCTTTTGCAATATCTTTGAATCACCCAATGATAAAGCATTCGATTTGTACCAGATAACATGGAGGAACTGTAAACACATGGAGTGCTGTGTTTGTTCATTGAATGTTCAGACATTGACATGCACAGGGCTACCAAAAACATATGAACAATACCCAATGTGTACATCCAGATCTAGTAGAAGTATCAAAAACCAGATCTATACAGAACATGTTACAAATGTATTTCACCAATCTGCTTTACCATTAGGAGGAGGAGAGGGTGGGGGGGTGCACATCTGTATGCTGGGATTGGCAGACAACAGTAGAGGCTACTTACTGACAAGACCCGATCTCCAACTCGGAGGGTCCCGTCCCGGTGAGCGGCTCCGCCTTCTGCGATCCGTGAGATGAATATACCCTAGAATGAGAGATGGCACGGTTTTATATAAAACAAGAGGTGACAGAACTCAGCTCCTGGGCTGTGACTCGCTGTGCGGAGACTGGACGAAGCCATGCTCATCAGCCTTCCAAAAATACCCCAACTCCAGGTCTGAGTAAATGGCCGGGGGGGGGGCAGGTGTCACATAACAGGGGAAAGCTATTTTCAGCCCCGGGACTTTGGTTTAGCTGGATATAAATCCATGCTGCAGACAGAACAGACATTGCTGCAGGGGTGGCTGTAAAGCTGCAGGAGAAGACGTATGACGGCGGCAGACCTATGCGGACCCTTCATAGGGAAATAGGGAAGATGCCGAGCAATCCATACAGAGAAGATCAGCCATTGGGGGCTTCTTTTCTCTCAACATGTCTACACGTAGCACTTGGAGGAGTGACAGCAGCCCAACCCCCCCCCCCCACCCGATTCCCTATACAAGTGAAGGGGCCACCTGTTCCTATTCAACAGCTCAGTAAACAAAAACAGATGAAGACACAATAACCCACCACCACACGTCACTTCTACTGACTGCCAGGTGACTAAAGGGCAAGTTCTGAACTTTCTTCTAGTTTTGGAGATCCACACATTCTATTTGGGAGGAAGAGCACTGTCCCTAGTAAGTGATGGGAAGACCAAAACTTTAGAGTTGTCACAAAAACAGGAAGGGGGTGTGGGGGGGGCGTATCTTCCAATGGGGGCCTTATGTCTAAGAAGGCATTTCCCTCACTTCAGGGGAGTTTGGTCTACGGCAGGGGTCTCCAAGACTTTAGGGGGGCCAGACTGTGCCCATTGGGAGTAGAAAATGTCCCAGCTTGAGTAAAACAAATGCCTCATCATTGACGTCATTGGGAGGAATTCTACCCGATTGTTGGCGTCTTTGGGAATCGTGCCCCGATTGTTGGCGTCTTTGGGAATCGTGCCCCGATTGTTGGCGTCTTTGGGAATCGTGCCCCGATTGTTGGCGTCTTTGGGAATCGTGCCCCGATTGTTGGCGTCTTTGGGAATCGTGCCCCGATTGTTGGCGTCTTTGGGAATCGTGCCCCGATTGTTGGCGTCTTTGGGAATCGTGCCCCGATTGTTGGCGTCTTTGGGAATCGTGCCCCGATTGTTGGCGTCTTTGGGAATCGTGCCCCGATTGTTGGCGTCTTTGGGAATCGTGCCCCGATTGTTGGCGCCTTTGGGAATCGTGCCCCGATTGTTGGCGTCTTTGGGAGGAATTGTGCCACATTATAGGTGTCATTGGGAGGAATTGTGCCCATCGCTGGTGTGATTGGGAGGAATTGTGCCCTACCACCGGTGTCATTGGGAGGAATTGTGCCCTACCACTGGTGTCATTGGGAGGAATTGTGCCCATCGCTGGTGTCATTGAAAGGAATTGTGCCCCTTCATTGGTGTCATTGGGAGGAATTGTGCCCCTTCATTGGTGTCATTGGGAGGAATTGTGCCCGACCATTGGGAGGAACTGTGCCCGACCATTGGGAGGAACTGTGCCCGACCATTGGGAGGAACTGTGCCCGACCATTGGGAGGAACTGTGCCCGACCATTGGTGTCATTGGGGGGGAATTGTGTACCATCATTGGTGTCATTGGGAGGAATTGTGCCCAACCATTGGTGTCATTGGGAGGAATTGTGCCCAACCATTGGTGTCATTGGGAGGAATTGTGCCCAACCATTGGTGTCATTGGGAGGAATTGTGCCCAACCATTGGTGTCATTGGGAGGAATTGTGCCCAACCATTGGTGTCATTGGAAGGAATTGTGCCCATCGCTGGTGTCATTGGAAGGAACTGTGCCTGACCATTGGTGTCATTGGGAGGCACTGTGCCCGGCCATTGGGAGGCACTGTGCCCGGCCATTGGGAGGCACTGTGCCCGGCCATTGGGAGGCACTGTGCCCGGCCATTGGGAGGCACTGTGCCCGGCCATTGGGAGGCACTGTGCCCGGCCATTGGGAGGCACTGTGCCCGGCCATTGGGAGGCACTGTGCCCGGCCATTGGGAGGCACTGTGCCCGGCCATTGGGAGGAACTGTGCCCGACCATTGGGAGGAACTGTGCCCGACCATTGGGAGGAACTGTGCCCGACCATTGGGAGGAACTGTGCCCGACCATTGGGAGGAACTGTGCCCGACCATTGGGAGGAACTGTGCCCGACCATTGGTGTCATTGGGGGGGAATTGTGTACCATCATTGGTGTCATTGGGGGGGAATTGTGTACCATCATTGGTGTCAGTGGGAGGAACTGTGCCCCTTCGATGGCGTCAGTGAATGAAATAGTGCCCCAAAGGCCAGATAAAGCAAAGGGCCAGATAAAGCACAGGGCCACATCCGGCCACAGTTTGGAGACCACTGGTCTATGGAAAAGGAAATTAATTGTCATATACCCTTCTGTCGCACAACCCCCCCACTAAAAAATAAAAAAAACACAAACTACTACAAAGTACTACAAAACTACTTCCAAGATGGTCTTGATCATACATGTACTTTACGTAAAAGGCATAACTTGACACGTATTTATCAGAGTGGTCAGTGGTTTCAATTATTTTTTGCACTGAAGCTCTGCACATTTCAAGTGCATGGACGCTCTATAGAAAAAGGGAGAGGATTTTACGGTAGACCCTCTGCTAATGTGAATCTCAGTGGAAAGTACTCACAGTGTCTCCAGCCCGGTACGGGGTGCTCCCCACACCACCAGCAATGCTGAATCCAAGACCCTTGTCATTGCGCATCAGACAGGCAGAGATTCGCTCCTTAACGCTTTCCAAACACTCCTCCTCCTCTTCTTCCGGAAAGGGGATGATGACACGTTTTTCCCGAGGGTTGTAATCGTCCTCTGGCCGCAGGGGGGTGACTGTGATGGGGTTTTCAGGCTCCACCATTCTCTCCCGCAGAACGGTCATAGATACGGAGGTTCCGGAACTGCGCAGGGCCTCCACCGCCATATGATGTTCTGCGTTACGGAGCTCGACGCCATTCACCTGGTAGAAAACCAGACGACATCAACATAGAGGACAACCAATAATGATCTTTAGTTGTAGATACTTATTTTCTTTATACATTTACATATTGCCAGCAGATTTCATTTAAGTTTTTTTTTTTTTTTTTGTGTTATATATCGGTTTAAACCATTGTAACCCTGGAAGGTTTTACCCGCCCCCATGACCAGGCCATTTTTTTGCTATGCGGCACTGCGTTGCTTAACTGACAATTGCGCCGTAATGCAACGCGGTACCCAAACGAAATGTATATGATTTTTTTCCACACAAATCGAGCTTTTTTTTGTGGTATTTGATCACCTCTGCATTTTTTTTTTTTATTATATAAACGAAAAAAACCTAATACAAAAAAAAAAAAAAAAATTATTCTTCTTAAAAGGGGGTTGTAAACCCTGTTTTTTTTTTCTTAAACAAACATGTCATACTTGCCTCCACTGTGCAGTTAGTTTTGCACAAAGAGCCCCGGTCCTCCTCTTCTGGGGTCCCCCATCCCCGGCGCGCTGGTAGCTCATCCCCGCATGGAGGGCCCACGTTGGAGAAGCGCTCTCCTAAGGGAGACACCCGTGCGGGCGCGCTCCTGAGTCCTGCTTCTGTGTCCATTCACACAGAATGCAGGACTCGGCCCCGCCCCCCGGCGTCATTGGATTTGATTGATAGCAGCGGGAGCCAATGGCTGAGCTGCTTTCCAATCAAGAACCGAGACAACCGACAGAGGTAGAGCGCGTCTCCGCCGTGGTAACGAACAGTCTTAGGTGAGTAAAACAGGGGAGGCTGGTCAGTGTCAGAAGTTTTTTCACCTTAAAGGGGTGTTTCGGCTGTAAAAATTTGTTATTAAAAGTAAGCAACTAAAAAAAAAAAAAAAAAAACCACACATCCGGGTGCACTACCTGGAACTGCAGAATCACGGATATTTTTTTATATATATATATATATATATATATATATATATATATATATATATATATATATATATATATATATATATATATATATATATATATATATATATATATATATATATATATATATGTTTGCGCAAAAGTATCTACAAAATAGGGGAAGTTTTATGGCATTTTTATTAATAGATTTTTTTTTTTTACTAGTAATGACGGCGATCAGCGATTTTTAACATGACTGCGACATTATGGCGGACAGATCGGACACTTTTTTGCGCTATTTTGGGACCACATTTATACAGCGATCAGTGCGATTAAAAATGCATTGATTACTTTGTAAATGTGACTGGCAGTGAAGGGGTTAACCAGGAGGGGCGCTCAAGGGGTTAATGTGTGTGCTAGGGATGTGTTCTAACTGTGGGGGGGGGGGGGGGCTACATGTGTCACTACACTGATCTCTGCTCCGATTACAGGGAGCTGTGATCAGTGTCCTGTCACTAGGCAGAACTGGGAAATGGTTGTTTACATCAGCATTTCCCCGTTGCCCGCAAACCACGTCTTAAAAGGGCAACGTACAAGTACGTTAATATCCCTGTCCGTGCCATTCTGCCGTTGCCGTTTGGCAAAGGGGTTAATTTGTTAGTCAAGTAATGATCCGCCCCGTGAAGATCCGCTGCTCAGCGGGGATCGCACAGCTGATGACAGAGCGGTCCCTGCACTCTGTGCAGGGACCGCCCTGTCAGTTCTCCGCTCTCCCCTATGGGGGATCGGATGAACACGGACCGTCTGTCCGTGTTCATCGGATCCGCTCTGCAGACGGATGAAAAAATAGGGTTTTCCTCCGTCTGCAGAATCGGACAATAGCGGAAGTGGACGATAGCGGGTGTCAGCGGATGCTCATCCCCTGACACCCGCTATCCCATAGGGGTGCATGCATGTCCATTTTTCATCCAAAAACGGATGGATGAAAAATGGACATACGGTCCGCAATGTGTGAAAGGGGCCTTACTTTTTCATCCAGAGTGGGGGAGGGGAGCTCTAATACAGGGCATGCATTACTGGTCAGATAAAACAAAAAGGGGGGGGGGGGGGGGGGAGTCTAAAAAAAGAAAAAACGACTGCAGCCGGAAAATGAATGCAGCCACCACATCTAATGATTGCTCCAATATAGCTGCAATATATTACATTTTTGATATGGAAAGGGTCCCCCAAGGAACCTTTCCATATCATTGGCTGGGGTGAGCAGCTACTATACCTCTCTATACGTATCTTTACTTTTGCTATATTACAATTTTGTTTATGTGTTTAATACGGCTTTAAGCAAAACATATTGTAGGTCAACTTTAATTGCAAATGTGACTTGATCAACAAAAAAGAGTAAACATTAAACAGCCGATTTCCTTGTGTTATTTTAACCCCTTCCCCACCCGCCCCCCGCATCCCTTTAAAAAAAAAGTTCTGAATGCCAGGTGGGACTGGAAAGATCGGCTGATCATGTGACCACTGTGATTGGCTGTAGTCAGGGTCAGAATCCCGTCCCACTGGCTGCCAATCATTAGCGTTCACCAAGAGCGGTCTTGCATAGCTCTGTGTCTGTGTGCTGGGAGCAAGGAGGGAGTGCGTTTTCAGCAGCAGAAACAAGCCGCCCAGCGAGGCAGGTGTGCAGTGTGTGGGGCTTTAAACACCACCCTTTTGCCGCAGCATATATATGTTAGGCAGCGGCAAAGGGGTTAAAGCGGAGCAGCTGCTGACTTTTAAAGCGGTAGTAAACCCGCTGACATATTTTTTATTTTTTATACACCTGTAAGGGAAAAGGCATAATGAGCTAGTATGCACCGCATACTAGCTCATTATGAAATACTTACCTTAGAACGAGGCGTCGGTAACTCACCTGGTCCACGCCGAGGTCGCTGACATGTTGCCTCGGCGTGTCTTCCGGGTATCGCGACTCCATCGCTGTGAGTGGCTGGAGCCGCGATGTCACTCCCGCGTATGCGCACGGGAGACGTTCTTCCCGGCAAGGTTCGTTTTCTGCCGGCCTTTCAGCCGAGAATCCCCCGGGCGCATGCGCCGCTGCAGTCAGTGGCGCATTGCACAGGGAATATCTCCTAAACCGTACAGGTTTAGGAGATATTTTTTTTACCTACAGGTAAGCCTCATTATAGGCCTCATTATAGGCTTACCTGTAGGTGAAAGTCAAAAAATCGACTTTACTTCCACTTTAATAAATGGACACTTACCTGTTCCTGGTTCCAGCGGTGTCGGCAGAATGTGACGAGCGACCGCTCGTCTCTCGGCTGCCCCCGCCGCCATCCTCTGTCAGGGAATCAGGAAGTGAAGAGGCAACGTCTTAACTGCCCGGTTCCCTACTGCGCATGCGCGAGTCGCGCTGCGCGTCTCTATTGGTCCCCTTTGTGTCCTGGGAACTGTGTTTCCCAAGACACAACGGGGCATCTCCGGATAGGGGCGGGGCAGCTCCGGATAATTCGTCACGGAAGTGGGTGCAGATACCTGTATTATACAGGTATCTGCACCCCCCTCCACCCTGAAAGGTGCCAATTGTGGCACCGGAGGGGGGGGGGGGGGGGGGGGAATCCGATAAGCGGAAGTTCCACTTAAGGGTGGAACTCCGCTTTAATATTTTGCCCGGGCTTTCATATACAGTAAAACCTTGGCTTGAGTGTAACTTGGTTAGAGAGCGTTTTGCAAGACCAGCTAAATTTTTAAAACAAATTTGGACTTGATATACAAGTAGCGTCATGTCACAACTGAGTTAAAAAAAATAAAAAAATAAAAAAAAAAACAAAGGCGCCTCTAAGTGTAGTAAAATGGTTAGATTTAATGAAGGTACAACATTTAGCCAGTCACACGGTTGATGATTAAAACAAGCACATCTAAGTAAGCAGGCATTCAAGGGGGTAAAGCTGTCCACGTAGAGCGTCCTCCTCAATGCAATTGACATCATCCCTTCCACGCTGCACTCCACGCCTCACTTTCAGATCGCTCTACTGCAGGGTAGTCTTCCCGGTCACGATTGCAGACTGACAGAGGTGAGAGCCGGCAGTGCGGAGGACAGTCTATGTGGACAGCTTTACCCCGGATGTCTGCATATTTAGATGTGCCTCTTTTAACCACATGCTGACCGATGCACGCCAATACACGTCGGCACAATGGCAGTGGTGGGCAAATGGGTGTCAGGCATTTGCCGCGTACATCGTGACCGTGCCCGCAGGGCCCCGCAGACTCCATGTCCGACGGGGGGCCCGCGATCGCGTCACAGAGCCGCAGAACGGGGAGATGCCTATGTAAACAAGGCATTTCCCCATTCTGCCTAGTGAAATGACAGATCTCCTGCTCCCTGTCATCGGGAGCAGTGATCGCTGTCATGTCAGTGGTAACCCCCCCCCCCCACAGTTAGAATCACTCCCTAGGACACACTTAGACCCTTAATCGCCCCCTAGTGTAACCCCTTCCCTGCCAGTGTCATTTACACAGTAATCAGTGCATTTTTATAGTACCGATTGCTGTATAAATGACAATGGTCTCAAAATAGTGTCAAAAGTGTCCGCCATAATGTCGCAGTCACGATAAAATAAAAAAAAAAAAAAAAAAAAAAAAAAATCGCAGATCGCTGCCATTGGTAATAAAAAAAAGAAATTTAATAATAAAAATGCCATAAAACTATCCCCTATTTTGCAGATGCTATAACTTTTGCGCAAACCTATCAATATATGCTTATTGCGATTATTTTTACCAAAAATATGTAGAAGAATATGTACCGGCCTAAACTGAGAAAGACTTTTTTTTTTAATATATATTTTTTGGGGAGATTATAGCAAAAAGTAAAAAAAATATTGCTTTTTTTTTCTAAATTGTCGCTCTTTTTTTGTTTATAGCACAAAAAATAAAAACCGCAGAGGTGATCAAATACCCCCAAAAGAAAGCTCTATTCGAGTGGAAAAAAAGACATCAATTTTGTTTGGGTGCCATGTCGCACGACCGCGCAATTGTCAGTTAAAGTGACGCATTGCCGAATCGCAAAAAGTGCTCTGGTCAGGAAGGGACTTAAGCGGTTAATCATCAACCATGTGAATTGCTAAATGTTGGACCTTCATTAAATGTAACCAAATTGCTGCACTTAGAGGCGCCTCTCTTCTATACTCTGGAGCTCCTGCTGGATTTTGCTTCTAATCCCCTTGTGGAGGCTTCCATTTGTTAATTGACATTTTATGGTTACACAGCCTGGTCACATTGCTATAATCTGAAGGATTTAGGAATAAATGGTTGTGGAACAAATAATTTGAGTTTCCATTCTTATGGGGAAATTTGCTTTGATATACAAGTGCTTTGGATTACAAGCATGTTTACAGAACGAATTCTGCTCGCAATCCAAGGTTTTACTGCATCTCCTTATGGGTTTGTAGTTCTCTCATTTACCTGTAGAAGTTTATCCCCAACTCGCACACCGGCTCGTGCCGCTGGACCTTCCTCTGCTACTCTGGATATGAAAATCCCCTGTGAGCGGACAAGGAAGCACACATTAGAAGGACAATGTAGAAGAAAAAAAGACACAAACGCAACGACTAGGTGGCCGACATCTGACAGCTCTACAAGACTGATAACAGTGGAGTAGTCCAAGGCTCGCCACACACATTACAATCTGACCATACAAATTCTGTACAATCAAATTTAGATTTACCAAAACAATGTAAAATGAGGACCTACCTAAACTCAACCTGTATCCCGTCAGGCAGGCCCCGGCACTACATTTTTGGTAGATCTAGGTGGATTCTAAAGCATTGTCTTCAATGTTTTCAGTACTAGGGCAACATTATATAGGTTACAAAAATTTGTGGGCTGAAAAAATTAGTTTTTCAAACGAATCCCACCTTACATCAGGGTCCCCCCACCAGAGTCCCTCTTACTGTATATCAGGGTCACCATCAGGATTCCTCCTGCATCAGGGTCCCCTCTTACACCAGTGATCCCACGTTACAATAGAGTCCCCCTCTTACACCAGTGCTCCCATTAGAGACCCCGTTACAATAGAGTCCCCATCAGGAGGCCCCTATTACATCAGGGTCCCCTCTTACACTGGTGCTCCCATTAGAGACTCCCATTACATCAGGGTCTCCTCTTACACCAGTGATCCCATTACAGACTCCGTTACAATAGAGGCCCCTATTACATCAGGGCCCCCCTCTTACACCAGTGCTCCCATTAGAGATCCCATTACAATAGAGTCCCCATCAGAGGCCCCCCATTACATCAGGGTCCCCTCTTACACCAGTGCTCCCATTAGAACCCCCCGTTACAATAGAGGCCCCTATTCCCTATTACATCAGGATCCCCTCCTACACCAGTGCTCCCATTAGAGACCCCGTTACAATAGAGTCCCCATCAGAGGCCCCCATTACATCAGGGTCCCCTCTTACACCAGTGATCACATTACAGACTCCGTTACAATAGAGTCCCCTATTACATCAGGGCCCCCTCTTACACCAGTGCTCCCATTAGAGATCCCCGTTACAATAGAGTCCCCATCAGAGGCCTCTATTACATCAGGGTCCCATCTTACACCAGTGCTCCCATTAGAGATCCCGTTACAATAGAGTCCCCATCAGAGGCCCCTATTACATCAGGGTCCCCTCTTACACCAGTGCTCCCATTAGAACCCCACGTTACAATAGAGGCCCCTATTCTCTATTACATCAGGGACTCCTCCTACACCAGTGATCCCATTAGAGACCCCGTTACAACAGAGTCCCCATCAGAGGCCCCTATTACATCAGGGTCTCCTCTTACACCAGTGCTCCCATTAAGAGACCCTGTTACAATCGAGTCCCCATCAGAAGCCCCTATTACACCAGTGCTCCTATTAGAGCCCCCGCTACAATAGAGTCCCCATCAGAGGCCCCCATTACATCAGGGTCCCCTCTTACCACTATCAGCCTTGTGGTGTGGCTGTAGGAGCAGGGAGGGAACCGGGGCGGTGGACTAGGTCTGGACGGAGAAAGTTTTGTCCTTCTGCGAGTGCTGGGGCATGCACATTATTGGTTCCCAAGAAGTCGGTGGTCTTAGAAACCAACAATGGGGACAATGACAGGGCAGCGAAGGAAAATTTTTCCGCTTGGGTGGAGGGTTAGGCAGCCACCACCATCAGAGAGCCATCCCTTGGGCTTGCTTTAGTTTTAGGTTGCACCCAGCCTCTGCCTCCTGAAGGTGGCGGCTTCAAATGCATCCCGATATGGGGAAGCCGTGTCCTTCAATGTACGATAGAGAATTTCTGCCAAGCAGGTGGAGGGGGCGTTGAAGGTGAGAAGACCCCATAGGCAGCCCTGAATCTATAATCTGTGCCCACTGAGGATCTGGCACTAGCTGCAGGCCGGATTAAATCTTGTAGTGGGCAGGATGTGGGCCTGCGGGACGTAAGCTTGGAAGACCCCGGTCTTAAGTTGTACAATCAGATTGCAATGTGTGTGGTTGCTCAATTGCTGGCATACACTGTTAAGAAAGTGGCCAGCCAATGTTGGAAATGTTCAGCCAGTACTTCCCCAAAACTGAATGTATGGACATAGCTGTGCGCTGTACATTTCTCTTGCCCATTCAGGAACATGTCTGCCCACTTAGCACACAAAGCACTACATATACAGGATTAGTGACGTGCGGCTGCCGCTCGTGTTTTTTGGCAGTATACGGACCAGCATGTGTTATGGTTTCCCAAGCATGAACACAGTTCTGTAAACTAAAGCTGAACTCCAGAATAAGCAAATATCGTCTAAACCCATTCATCATGTTTATTCTTCTTGAGTCTCGGTGATCTCTGTGTATTTCTGTGCAGTAATCCGGCGTGGGACTTCCTGTAATAAAGACCGCTCACGGCTCTCTCTCCATGTGCAGGGTGACTAGTCTTGTCTCCACCCCCCATCTGTAGAGGGTGGGGCCTGCTGGGTCCCTCCCACAGCTCTGCCCAATCACTTTGATATGCAAAATAGTTTTCTTGGGCCCTATTTTGGCCTAAACAAGCAAATGACAGGAAACCTGAACTTTGGCTTTAAAGTGGTTGTAAACCTCAGACATGAAATATGAATAAAGCATATCGCTTTATAGCAGAGATGGAGAACCTTGGCACCCCCAGATGTTTTGGAACTACATGCGAACCATAACATACAAGGCCATTCACAACATCGCCCCCCCCCCCCCCCCCCATCTACATCACCAACCTCATCTGCAGATATCGCACCAAATCGTCCCCTCCGCTCCTCCTAGGACAGTGATGGCGAACCTTGGCACCCCCAGATGTTTTGGAACTACATTTCCCATGATGCTCATGGACTCTGCAGTGTAGTTGAGCATCATGGGAAACGTAGTTCCAAAACATCTGGGGGTGCCTTTTGTATTGAACTGGACTGCAATTGTGTTGTCCCCCCTATACATTGTAAAGCGCTGCGTAAACTGTTGGCGCTATATAAATCTTGAATAATAATACATTTCCCATGATGCAAAACTACACTGCAGAGTGCATGAGCATCATGGGAAATGTAGTTCCAAAACATCTGGGGGTGCCAAGGTTCGCCATCACTGTCCTAGGACCTCCTGCTCTCCAGCTCCCTTGTTGCCTCCTCCCATGCTCACCTTCAGGACTTCTCAAGAGCCTCTCCCATCCTCTGGAACTCCCTGCCCCAGTCTGTCCGATCAGCCCCTACCCTGTCCACCTTTAGGAGATCCCTGAAAACTCATTTATTCAGGGAAGCCTATCCCACACCCACCTAACAACTGTCCCGAGCCTCCCCCATCAAATCATTCTATGCAGCTATTACCTTTTGTACCACCACCCTGTCCCTTTAGAATGTAAGCTCTACGAGCCGGGCCCTCCTGTACCTTTTGTATTGAACTGGACTGTAATTGTGTTGTCCCCCCTATACATTGTAAAGCGCTGCGTAAACTGTTGGCGCTATATAAATCTTGAATAATAATAAATTTCCCATGATGCACAACTACACTGCAGAGTGCATGAGCATCATGGAAAATGTAGTTCCAAAACATCTGGGGGTGCCAAGGTTCGCCATCACTGTCCTAGGACCTCCTGCTCTCTAGCTCCCTTGTTGCCTCCTCCCATGCTCGTCTCCAGGACTTCTCCAGAGCCTCTCCCATCCTCTGGAACTCCCTGCCCCAGTCTGTCCGATCAGCCCCTACCCTGTCCACCTTTAGGAGATCCCTGAAAACTAATTTATTCAGGGAAGCCTATCCCACACCCACCTAACAACTGTCCCCATACCACCCCCCATCAAATCATCCTCTGCCGCTATTACCTTTTGTACTACCACCCCGTCCCTTTAGAATGTAAGCTCTATGATCCGGGCCCTCCTGTACCTTTTGTATTGAACTGTAATTGTTTTGTTCCCCCTATACAATGTAAAGCGCTGCGTAAACTGTTGGCACTATATAAATCGTGAATAATAAATTTCCCATGATGCACAACTACACAGTGTGCAGGAGCATCATGGGAAATGTAGTTCTAAAACATCTGGGGTGCCAAGGTTCACCATCACTGCTATATTAGTGTGTACTTGCCTCAATTCAGAGCACCAATTGTCATTTCTGTCTGCCGCTTCCTTCCTCCGCTATCGGAATGAATCCCCTCTGACAAGTTTTCCTGACACCAAGAGAAAAATAGAGACAGGGGAGGGACTTCCAGGAAGAGTGAAAGCCTCAGCTCTGTTTCTGTAAGTTGTACCGTGTTTCCCCGAAAATAAGGCTGGGTCTTACCGTATATACTCGAGTATAAGCCGACCCGCATATAAGCCGAGGCACCTAATTTTACCACAAAAAAACTGGGAAAACGTATTGACTCGAGTATAAGCCTAGGGTGAGAAATACGCAGCTACTGTAAGTGGAAAAGAAGGGTCAACAATGCCCATTTGCAGCCTCACTGTGCCCATTTGCAGCCATAGGTCCCCTGCACTTCAAACTTGGTAGTTAAGTGTTCCTAGATGCCCCCTAGCTGCAGCCAAAATGTGGGATCTCTGGACCCAAAGTGTCCCAAAATGACATTGCTGCAGATGGACACAGTTGACCGACTTTGGGGCCCCGGATCTCGGGGCCACTTGGTGCTAGGAACCCCAAATTGTTGGTTCCACTGGGTTTGCACACCAAATTTGGGGGTTCCTAACACCAAGTGGCCCAGAGATACGGGGCCCCAAAGTTGGTTTAGAAAATGTCATTCTCTGCTGCAGAAAATGCTTGACTCCAGTATAAACAGAGGGGGGCACTTTCAGCACCAAAAAAATGTGCTGAAAATGTCGGCTTATACTCGAATATATACGGTATATTAATTTTGGCAACAAAAGACACAGTAGGGCTTTTTTTTGGGGTAGGTCTTACCATCTAATGTGACGTCTTCTCTCCCCCTTTCTCTCTTTGCCTGAAAGGAATTCCCGGTGTGAACTGAGTTAAAATGCTTGTAAAATCCTATAATACACTCCATCACAGTAGTATATAATGTACAATGTGTGTGTTTCTGTAATATAATTGTAATAAAAGTAAAAGGTGGGTATCAGCGCCAAGAACAATGCAACATAAAAGACAATAAAAGGAGTGAAATAGCAGCCAGCACAGTTTGTTGATCACCAAACTCAGTATAATATAGTCCAAAATGCATTTGGACTATGTAATATAATTGTATAAATACCTTCATTATAGCGCCGCTCTGCGCTTCTGTGACCCGCCGGAGCGCTCTTACCCGCAATTATATTACAGAAACACACATTGTACATTATATTCTACTGTAATAGAGCAGATTATAGGATTTTACAAGCTTTTTAAAACTAGGGCTTATTTTTGGGCTAGGGCTTATATTGCAGCCTTCTTGGAAAATAACACTAGGTCTTATTTTCGGGGTAGGTCTCATTTTCGGGGAAACACGGTATGGAGGGGGTGTGTCTCTTCTCTCCAATCAGCTCCCAGAGCTCTCCTCACTGAGCTCTGCAGAGTGTAACCTCAGTTCTCCGCCCACTTTTTTTTTTCTGAACTCTCAGACAAGCTGTTAAATTCAGCACTTTGAATGGATGTAGAGAAGACTGCAGATAAAACAGGTACACCTCATGTAGGAGGATTTGTTTCATCCCTGTGTATGACCTGACGCCAGACACTTTACTAGGTATATGAATGGGTTTACAACCTACTTCAATATACGCAGACTGGATTTAAATGCTTTTTTTTTTTCTGGCTATAGAGAAACGATGAAAGTTTTTGCACCTGGAGTTCAGCTTTAAGTGTCCCCCAGTCACCCGCCGAGATGCTCACCTCATCATCTCCCTTGTAGGGGGTGGAGCCTTTGCCCCCAGCTATGCTGATGCCCAGGCCCCCAGTCTGTCGCAGAATGTTGAGGGTAAGCTGGAAGAAGAGCACACGGCAAGTTAGGATGATGGGAATATGTAGAGGGTTGGGGGGGGGGGGGTGAAATCACATTCAATCACAGGCAAGGCCCTGGAATATGATGAGGATGATGGATGATGATGATGATGATGATGATGAACCAATCACAGGCAGAATACACCCCGAACCCTCCACAGAACAGGAACAGAACATGCATGTAGGGATTGTCCCTGACTCGTATCTATATAGTGTCAGAACACGGGGACGGCACAGCCGGGGAATGCCACACATACTGAAAATTGGGTCACTGCAGATATTACATACACCATATAATAAAACTGAACAGGATTTTCATGGGAAGTACTCAGCACTCAACTGGGACCAGCTGGGTTCCCCTACTAGCAAGTAGCTTTCCCTGGCCGTTATCCTCTGCACAAACAAGGCTGGTCATTCCCTCGCTTTTAACCCCCTCCTGGCATCCCTTTAATAAGGTCTGTCCACCCTGGATAGGATAGGCCAATCAGGTTACCACCGTGATTGGCTGTCGCAGTGGTCACTTGATTGAGATCCGGTCTCACCGACTTCCAACCATTAGTACACACTGAGAGCTACCATAGGCAGCTAGGTCACCATGCCGGAAGCACGTTCTCAGCACAGAAAGCTCTGCTTGCCCAATGGATGGATATGTGTGGCTACACTTACATGGGCTGCCTGCATGCAGCACCCAGCGGCTCAAGAGGCAAAAAATTTCCCATTCGCAGTCTACAGGCCTCGTCGCTCGCGTGAATGAGACCTTAGAACAGGGGGGTCTCCAACTGGCGGCCCTCCAGCTGTTGCGAAACTACAAGTCCCATCATGCCTCTGCCTGTGGGAGTCATGCTTGTAACGGTCAGCCTTGCAATGCATCATGGGACTTGTAGTTTCGCAACAGCTGGAGGGCCGCCAGTTGGAGACTCCTGCCTTAGGGGGGGTCAGAGACTTGTATAATAAAATAAAAAGATTGAGCTGGAGAAATCTAGGACACACTGAAAAGCTTCTACTTAAAGTGGGGTGCCCCTTAAAAAAATTTTTTTAAAAAGTCAGCAGCTACAAATACTGCCGCTGCTGACTTTTAATAATCGGACACTTACCTGTACCAGGGTCCAGCAATGTGGGGGAACGAAGCCCCCCCTTGTTCCCGCTCGCGGCACCGGAATTCTTACTGTGGGCAGCCGGCTATGGCTACACAGCCGGGCACCCACCGTGCATGCGCGAGCAGCACCGCGCGCCGTGGTACGCCGCACAGTCATCTGGGACCGGTCACGTGTCCCAGATGACCGACTGTGCCGAGGGGAAGTGATGTCGCCAGCCCGGGCACTGAAGGAGGCAGACTACCAGGGACCCCCTAGCAACAGCCATTTAGAGGCAAGTTAAAACATTTCCAATTTTTTTTTTTTTTTTCTATATTTTTAGGAATTTTCAGCTATTTTTTTTTTTTTTTGGGGGAAACACCAGTGCAGCATATCACCTTGATAAGAAGAGACAGTGAGCAACTCACATGCATGTAAAAACAAACTGGCACATCTGATAATCCATGGCAGAGCGTTTAGGATCTCCCCCTGTAATTCCTGGTGGGATACGGCACTTGCGCTGCACAATCCGCAATTAGCGGACCTCCAGCTGTTGCAAAACTACAAGTCCCATCATGCCTCTGGGTGTCATGCTTGTGGCTGTCAGAGTCTTGCTATGCCTCATGGGACTTGTAGTTCTGCAACAGCTGGAGGTCCGCTAATTGCCTATCCCTGCTCTAGGGTATTTACATTTCTCCAGAAGCCCGACTGAAAAACTCCCAGAGTTTGCTTCATCCTGTCCTAGGACAATGCCAAGACACTCCCAGCCGTTACTCTTCACCTTTCACAGGAGCAAACTCTCAAATGCTGAGCTCAGAGCTACTACATCGTGGGAGAGAACGCACATGTGAGCGGGTTTATATCAGAAGAAGAGCTTTCTCCTGTAAATGGTGGAGTTGAACACTAAAGCTGGATACACGCTATACAATTTCCTTTAGATTTTTTCCTTTAGTCCTTCCGATTTACCAAAACCATATAATAGGAGGTCAAACCTAAACACATTCAATTTGTATGCAATCAGGCAGGCCCTTGCACTACATAGTTGAAGGTAAATCTAAAAGGAAATCAAACAAAAGTTGTATAATGTGTATCCAGCCTAAAGTGATTGTAAGGGTTTGTTAAAAAAAAAAAAAAAAAAAAAAAAAAAAAAAGATAACATGTTATACTTGCCTCCATTGTGCAGCTCGTTTTGCACAGAGTGGCCCCGAACCTGCTCTTCTGGGGTCCCTCGGCGGCTCTTGCGGCTCCTCCCCACATCAGATAACCCCCTGGGAAAAGCGCTCTCCAGGGAGGGGGGTTGCCGCCTTGCAGGCACACTCCAGAGTCCAGCATTTGGCGTCCACAGACGCTAAATGCAGGACTCGGCCCCGGCGCACGCGTCATTGGATTTGATTGACAGCGGCGGGAGCCAATGGCTGTGCTGCCATCAATCTATTCAATCAACAGCCGAGAACCCAAAGGCATCCCCATGGGTCAAATTCGAGGGTTCAGGTAAGTAAAACAGAGGGGCTGGGGGGGGGGGGGGGGGGGGGGCATTAGACCCCTTTCACGCAAAAAAAAAAAAAAAAAAAAGGGGCCTGAAAAGCTCACGAAAACCTATTTTCATTAAAATCAATGAATGCTTTCACACTGGGGCAGTACGCTGGCAGGGCGGTGAAAAAACGCCCTTCTCCATTGAAATGAATGGAAAGCGCTCCAAAACGCTGAGTGTTTTGCTGGCAGTTTACAAGCACCTCGGTGTAGAAAAGGGCCCAAGACCCCTTTCACACTGGGGGCGCTTTGCAGGCGCTATAACGCTAAAAATAGCGCCTGCAAAGTGCCCTGAAAGAGCCGCTGCGGTCTCTCCAAGAGGGATTCACACTAAAGCGGTGCGCTGGCAGGACGCTAAAAAAAGCCCTGCTAGCAGCATCTTTGGAGCGGCGAAGGAGCCATGTAGTCACCACTCCTAAACCGCTCCTGCCAATTGAAATCAATGGGGCAGCGCAGCTATACCGCCAGCATAGTGCTGCTTTGCAGTGGTTTTAACCCTTTCTCGGCCGCTAGCAGGGGGTAAAAGCTCCCCGCTATCGGCCAAATAGCGCCGCAAAATTGACGGTAAAGCAACCGCTAAAAATAGCAGCGCTTTACCGCCGACGCACCCACCGCCCCCAGTGTGAAAGGGGCCTTATTGTGAAAAAACATGAGGGTTTACAACCCCTTTAAGAGCTGGGAGTCTCTTAGGCCCCTTTTACATTGAGGCTCTTCTAAACTGCGAGTTAAACACTGAGCACTTTTGAAGAGCTTTCCAGGCGCTTTTGAAAAGCTTTCCATTCATTTCAAATGGAGAGGGGCGTTTTTTTCCATCGCCCTGCCAGCGCACTGCCCCAGTTTAAAAGCATTCACTGATTTTAATGGAAATAGGTTTGCGTGAGCTTTTCAGGCGCTTTATTTTTTTTTTTAGGGTGAAAGCGCCTGAAAAGCGCCTCAGTGTGAAAGGGGTCTTAGCAACGTCCAGGCAACATGGAAGGACAGGTTAATTGCCATGTCTGGGAGTGTTTCAGTCATGGCTTCGGGAGGTACATAGATGACTTACACTATAGCAAGGGCATAATTCAACTTTGGACAAAGCGTCAGCGTTTGTTTTCATCTACAGGCGCCCCTTACCTAAAAAAAAGTAGAACCCTTAAATAAATTATCAGGTCTTGAGGAACCCCTTCTGAAACAAATTCAAAATGAGTCAGTGGGGAAAAATGCAGCTTACATTGGTGGCCAGTGTAAGTGACCAATGTGGCCAGTGCAGCTTACATTGGTGGCCAGTGTAAGTGACCAATGTGGCCAGTGCAGCTTACATTGGTGGCCAGTGTAAGTGACCAATGTGGCCAGTGCAGCTTACATTGGTGGCCAGTGTAAGTGACCAATGTGGCCAGTGCAGCTTACATTGGTGGCCAGTGTAAGTGAGCAATTTTACAGCGGCCAATAAAATGCCACACTTTTAAACAGCTAAAAAGATAACTGGTGTCATGCTTGCTGATCCTGCCAAGCGATGTTGGCCCTGGAACTAAGCAAGCACCATAAGGGGGTCAATCAGCTATAGATCATTCAGGAGTTCCTAAAAACCTCTGAAATAACCGCCATTGAAAATTCCGCCACACTGTCGCTAGGCGGAATAGAAATCTTGTTTTTTTTTTTCACTGCGTAAATTGGATTGCTTCTTGCACCATTCGTATTTTATTACTCTCCTATCCTGATAATTCTTCTTCCCTCCTTCACTGTACAGGATTCCCAATGGATACATATCTGAAGTCCGTAGTTTGTTTTTTCTACCTGAATGGATTTTTTTTTTGTGAGTTACTAGAATTTGTTTTTTTTTTATATTACTTTATACAGGTCCATGAATTTATAGATCTGATTTCGATTTTACAGATTACCGATTTAGATATTAGATTTACATATTCTATTTGGTAATTCATACAAATATTTACATACTTTTTATATATATTCTTTTGTTGTATCCTAATAGCTCTGATGAAGATGAAGTGATGAAGTAATTTCAGGGCCCCAGAACACATTGGCCCCGTCTTAGCTGATCTTACACAGGAATACATTTATATTTGGATGAGTTATTCTTGGTGTGGCGTCTTATTTATTTCTGAACTATAGAAATCCTTTGGCATGGAGAAGCAGCCAGGCCAGAATTCAGATCCCTTGTCTAATCACCACCATATGTAATGGGATAGCTCAAGGGTTCCTCAGCTCCTCTTTTTACCTGCTGGACTACAGAAATCTGCCTATTTCCCACCTTTCCCCCCCATCCCACTCCGCATGCATACATTGACTTCATTCCCAGAAAAACAACACTGCTCCCTTGATTCCTTGGAGCCCCGACATTGTGGATAGGGGAGGGGGAGGGGGAGCCTATGTTTAAAGAAACTAACCCCCCAGTAACTGCCCATTAAAGACGTTTTCAAGCTCGATAATGACCTCACAGGGTGAAACAAAAGCCTTTTCTCATTTCAGGAAAAGGATCAAAAAATAAATAATAATGGCGAGACATAGAGGTTTAATGAATGGGAGGTTCCTCCCACCGACGACAACGGGGCACTACTCCTCCCACCGACGACAACGGGGCACTACTCCTCCCACCGACGACAACGGGGCACTACTCCTCCCACCGACGACAACGGGGCACTACTCCTCCCACCGACGACAACGGGGCACTACTCCTCCCACCGACGACAACGGGGCGCTATTCCTCCCACCGACGACAACAACGGGGCGCTATTTCTCCCACCGACAACGGGGCGCTATTCCTCCCACCGACAACGGGGGGCGCTATTCCTCCCACCGACAACGGGGGGCGCTATTCCTCCCACCGACAACGGGGGGCGCTATTCCTCCCACCGACGACAACGGGGCGCTATTCCTCCCACCGACGACAACGGGGGGCGCTATTCCTCCCACCGACGACAACGGGGGCACTATTCCTCCCACCGACGACAACGGGGGCACTATTCCTCCCACCGACGACAACGACGGGGTGCTATTTCTCCCACCGACAATGGGGGGCGCTATTCCTCCCACCGACGACAACGGGGCGCTATTCCTCCCACCGACGACAACGGGGGGCGCTATTCCTCCCACCGACGACAACGGGGGGCGCTATTCCTCCCACCGACGACAACGGGGCGCTATTCCTCCCACCGACGACAACGGGGCGCTATTCCTCCCACCGACGACAACGGGGCGCTATTCCTCCCGACGACGACAACGGGGCACTATTCCTCCCACCGACGAGGGCTATTCCTCCCACCGACGACAACGGGGCACTATTCCTCCCACCGACGACAACAACGGGGCGCTATTCCTCCCACCGACGACAACGGGGCGCTATCCCTCCCACCGACGACAACAACGGGCCGCTATCCCTCCCACCGACGACAACGGGCCGCTATTCCTCCCACCGACGACAACGGGCCGCTATTCCTCCCACCGACGACAACGGGCCGCTATTCCTCCCACCGACGACAACGGGCCGCTATTCCTCCCACCGACGACAACGGGGCACTACTCCTCCCACCGACGACAACGGGGCACTACTCCTCCCACCGACGACAACGGGGCACTACTCCTCCCACCGACGACAACGGGGCACTACTCCTCCCACCGACGACAACGGGGCACTACTCCTCCCACCGACGACAACGGGGCACTACTCCTCCCACCGACGACAACGGGGCACTACTCCTCCCACCGACGACAACGGGGCACTACTCCTCCCACCGACGACAACGGGGCACTACTCCTCCCACCGACGACAACGGGGGCACTATTCCTCCCACCGACGACAACAACGGGGCGCTATTTCTCCCACCGACAACGGGGGGCGCTATTCCTCCCACCGACAACGGGGGGCGCTATTCCTCCCACCGACAACGGGGGGCGCTATTCCTCCCACCGACAACGGGGGGCGCTATTCCTCCCACCGACAACGGGGGGCGCTATTCCTCCCACCGACAACGGGGGGCGCTATTCCTCCCACCGACGACAACGGGGGCACTATTCCCCCCACCGACGACAACGACGGGGCACTATTTCTCCCACCGACAATGGGGGGCGCTATTCCTCCCACCAACAATGGGGGGCGCTATTCCTCCCACCGACAATGGGGGGCGCTATTCCTCCCACCGACGACAACGGGGCGCTATTCCTCCCACCGACGACAACGGGGCGCTATTCCTCCCACCGACGACAACGGGGCGCTATTCCTCCCACCGACGACAACGGGGCGCTATTCCTCCCGACGACGACAACGGGGCACTATTCCTCCCACCGACGAGCGCTATTCCTCCCACCGACGACAACGGGGCACTATTCCTCCCACCGACGACAACAACGGGGCGCTATTCCTCCCACCGACGACAACAACGGGGCGCTATCCCTCCCACCGACGACAACAACGGGGCGCTATCCCTCCCACCGACGACAACGGGGCGCTATTCCTCCCACCGACGACAACGGGGCGCTATTCCTCCCACCGACGACAACGGGGCGCTATTCCTCCCACCGACGACAACGGGGCGCTATCCCTCCCACCGACGACAACGGGGCGCTATTCCTCCCACCGACGACAACGGGGCGCTATTCCTCCCACCGACGACAACGGGGCGCTATTCCTCCCACCGACGACAACGGGGCGCTATTCCTCCCACCGACGACAACGGGGGCGATATTCCTCCCACCGACGACAACGGGGGCGATATTCCTCCCACCGACGACAACGGGGGCGATATTCCTCCCACCGACGACAACGGGGGCGCTATTCCTCCCACCGACAACGGGGTACTATTCCTCCCACTGACAACAATGGGGCACTAGTCCTTCTCCTATTGACCAAATACGCAGTATTTTTTTTTCTCCCAATAACCACCAAGCCTTAAGCATTGTCTACTCTCACTGGCCACAGTCCAGCCCCCCTAAAGTTTGTGTCGGTGGGAGGAATAGTGCCCCATTGTTGGTGTCGGTGCAGGAACTACTTTTGCAAATCAGTGCAGTGCTGCAAAGTCATTCCTTTGTCTGTGCGGGTGTGGGCGGGGTTTGTGCGGGGATCCACATCACTTCCTTTGATTGCTGCACTGTCTCCTGGGATCTGTTGTTATTCATCCCAGGAGTCAGTGTGCACAGCCGGACGCAAAATCTTGGGGGGGATGTTATGGCAACATAGTGGTTTCTATGCTGCTCGGCACTGTTGTCAGTGCGCATGCGCGGGAACCAGCGAGGCCTGGAATGGGAACAAGGAAGTGATTGCTTGTGGGCTTCAAATGCCCACAAGCAAAATGGAAATTAAGCTGTTTTTATTTTCAAAGTGCAGATTTCGGGACAAAACGGACATGGATACACCACAGACACAGAAAAAGTGAGTTTAGCGTTTTACTTAAAATACTTTTTAACAGGAGAAGAAAAAAAATAAAAATAATTGTGTGCAGAACCGCTGTAATAGATGGAAAGATGAAAAAAATGACTGAAGGTCCGCTTTAAGATCACACTATACAGAGAAGCCTTGGCGTAGGCACTGTGGCTTCCACATATATTTGCAAACATATGCAACTAAAACCTCTGTTTTTAAAGTGAATTTTTAGACAGAGTCAGTTTGTTATTAATTTCACAGGCTAGCTGGTAAAGTATGCTGGAAATTTTTTGTCCGATTATGATGTGCAAAAGGTTAAATAAAAAACTTGCAGCGCCGCTCTAAGCAGAAACAGAGATCTCCCCGCTGGCTGTGGTGAAGGGAGCTGGCGTCACTGCACCATTCAGAGGTGTAAGAGCATTATCAAAGAGAAGAAAAGGCAACGCTCACTAACCCAAAGCATTAGTATGTAGACGAATGTGGCCTCAGTCAGTGTCACTTCAGCCACGCCCCCCCCCCCCCGACATGTTTCACCCCGATCACAGGGGGCTTGGTGACAGTGGGACGAAACATTTTAGGAGGGAGTGGCACTGGCTGAGGCCATATTTATCTACATACTAATGCACTGGGTTGGCGAGCAGCGCCTTTTCTTTCCTTTGTTAATGCAAAGGCTAGTTACAGATTGGAGTGGTTGCCATCTTTTTGTATAGCTTGTTCAAGCGATAACAGGGCACATAGGAGACAACTGCTTTCTGTGCGACCCCTAATGCAGAAAACCGGAGCTCTCCGCCAAAACACAATCTTTTCCATGTTTTGTGCCATCTCAGAAGACGAATTCTGAATTTTCTAGACTCTACAATCCAGTGTGAGAGCAAAAAGGACAGACATGAGATACAACCATCACCGGGGGGGGGGACCGTGGAGCTGCGGGGTGAGGAGTGCGCTTGATTGGCTGAGTGATTTCAGGTAAGGATGAAGGGAAGGCGGAGGCAGAGGGAGGAACAGAGAGCGCCAAGCTGCGGTACACACCTCTTCCTCCTCTATCCTTGCAGGCTCAATCAGAAGATTATTCACTTGATCAAACGACACACCCTGTTAGGAAGGGAATCCGGCAGAGAAAGATGAAGAAAAAGAGAAGAAAGAAAGAGACAGGCATGCGTATTAGTGGAGCAAAAATTAACAAAAAAAACACCCAACACCATTGACCCACCTTTGTTGTGTCTCCTCTGTGGCAACATATTAGACATCATCATTCCTGCACAGTTACTGTTAGACTGGAAGTTTGGCTTAAAGAAGAACTCCAAGAAGCCCTGAATATGTATGAGGACCACGTAACGTGTGTCCACGCTATCTGGTTTAAACTCTGGCCAAATTAAAACCATTTTAGTGAGAACCAATCACCACTGGCAATTATCTGAACACTTTTAAAATAAGAATTGTGCAGACTCATTTATGAAAGCTTAAAAGAGAATTTCGGGATTGTAAAAAAATAAATAAACTTGGGTGGATGCAGCATAGATCTGATGCTGCAATCTGTCCCCCACCATCTCTACAGTGAGAAATGAGCAATCAAACACCGCCGATCGCTCAGTTCTCCCCTCTGCTCTGAGCAGAGAGCCGTGACTGTCAGCTGCTCTCTGATCTCCCAACCAGTGCTCACTGGAGCGCTGGGCTGAGGAGGGGGGCGGGAGGGGGTGAGGAGGGGGCAGGAGGGGCTGGGCTCAGGCTCTCTGCGGATTGCCGAGAGGCTGAGCCGGCTCCCGGTCCAGGCTTCTGGGTGGATCCCGACTGTAAAGTCAGGATCTGTGTGGTGTCAGCCGCCAGCGAGACACGGGAGTGCAGAGCGAACTGCACTCCTGTCATCTATAGAAGTACAGCCAAAAAAGCCTTAATTTAGCTTTACTTTGGTTAAAACACTTCAGCTCGAGTTCAGCTGGTTCTATTAATCATAGACATCATTTATACCCTATTTGTATTACTTTTTTATCAGCACTAGATTTTATAATTTTTTTTTGATATTAAATTGATTTTAAAGTGATAGTAAAGATTCCCCCCCCCCCCCCCTCAAATAATTAAACATGTCATACTCGGGGCTTTTTTTCAGGGGGAACTTGATTGAACTCCGTTCCTCCACCTCTGGCTCAGACCCCCTCATACTCAGACCCCTTGGGGGGGGGGGGGGGGGTAGCCTGTTCACCACAATCACTTGTAAACACAGAAGTCCGGTTTCTGTGTTTACAAGTGACCGCTCTGCACTCTGTAACCCCCCTGAACTCTGCACTCTGTATGTAATGCAATCCTGGTATTTAATGCCCCTTTCAGACCCTCCTATTTGTCAAATTTGACTGACCACACCCACTATTTGATGTCATTTGGAGGGTGTGAGTGGGTGGAGGAATTTTGGGGGGTCGTGGTCGAGTTCCAGCATCTATTGTTTGAGGAAAAAAAAGTCCTGGTCATACTTACCTGCTTTGTGCGATGGTTTTGCACAGAGCTGTTCCGAACCTCCTCTTCTGGGGTCCCCTGATGGCAATCTTGGCTCATCCACTTCTCCAGTGCATCCATAGCAAGCCACTTGCTTTTGGAAGCACTCATGCAGGGTTTGATCTTGACTGGGTTGTGTGTCTAGAGACACACACAGCGAGGCTCGGCCCTTCCTCTCGCTTCACAGGACTGGACTGATAGCAGGAGCCAATGGCTCCTGCTGCTGCAGGGTCTCCTGCTAGAAGAGAGAAAGGGAAGAAGAGCTGCTACAGAGGACAACAGCGCTGCATTGAGATCAGGCTCAGGTAAGTGTTCACAGGGGGCTGGGGGGGAGCACATTTTGAAAAGTTTTTTTACCTTAATGCAGAAAATGCATTAAAAAAAGATATCTAAAGGTTTGTTAAAAAAAAAGAAAACAAACATGTCATACTTGCCTCCTGTGTGTAGTTGGTTTTGCACAGAGTGGCCCCGATCTTCCACTTCTGGGGTTCCTCAGCGGGGCTCGGGGCACCTGTGCAGGCGCGCTCGTGTGTCCTGCTGTCCATCTATAAACACAGACAGCAGAACTCAGCCACGCCCCCTGACTCCCACGTTATTGGATTTGATTGACAGCAGCGGGAGCCATAGGCTGCGCTGCTATCAATCTATCCAATCAGGATCCGAGACACCGGCTCCAGATGATGTGATCGCCCCCGTCGCTGGTAAGTATGGGTTCAGCTAAGTAAAAGGGGAGGGGGGGGGCTCTGGGGAGCAGCTGCATCTCAGGAGGTTTTTCACCTTAATGCATAGAATGTATTAAGGTGAAAAACCCTGAGGGTATACAACCCCTTTAAAAAAAAAAATTCTAACTACTTTGTTTTATTTGCCAATAAAATTTGAATTCTTGTATTTACTATTATTTTATACTATTTAAATGTTATTGTTAAATGTTAAAATGTTAAATTCACTTTAAAAACAGAGGTTTTAGTTGCATATATTTGCGAGTTTAGTTCCCAAAAATGCGTTGGATTTTGTAAACAACTGTTTTTTGGAATTAACTTCTATCTGGACGCGAATATTATGGTGTGGAGGCAAACATTTTTGGCCCAACTAGTGAGTGGGTGTTCGGGGTCAGTGAAAAGTTTGGCTGTCCAGTTACCTGCCTGACCCCCACATACGGCGTCAGGTCAGGCAGTTGACAAAAGCAGCAACTATAAGGCCCCATTCAGACCTGAGTGGTTTGTAGCTTGAAGCCTGAAGCTACAAAACGCTGGGAGGGGAAAAACAACAATTATTCTCTATGGAGATGGTTCACATCTCCACTCCAAAACGCCTGAAGCTCAAAACGTTTTTTTTTTTTTTATTTAGGTAGATTTGGGCATTTTTCTGCTTTTTACATTGGAGAGCTTTTGCCCTGCATAAAATCGCGGCAAAAGCGCATCAAAATCGCACGACTTTCTGCCTGAAAACGCTACACTCAGGTGTGAATGGGGCCTAAGACCTAAGCTGGCCAAACAACGGTCACATTTGTGCCTAACAATTGTTTGTGTGTGTGTACTGCTTTTACTGGGGATCTGTTTGTTTGTGCTTGGCAGTGACCAAAACAAAATCCTGTGTCATTGAACACAACTCTGTGTTGTTTATATTCACAGAGCTGTGTCCGGTGAGCTCAGAGACGATTACTGGCGATCAATCGTTAGCCGGGAGCGGTGATCGAATCACACACAGCATTCACTGCCTTAAGGTAAAAAAACTTTTTTTTAGGTGCACAACCCCCCCATACTAAATACTTACCTGAACCGATCTTGGTCAAGGCTCTGCATGAGAACTGTGCTGCTCTCTCTCCCCCCTCTTGGCTTGTTTTAGAAAAAAAAAATGAAAACTGAAATAGCACATTAAAGAAAGTTTCTTCTTCAAATGAAAACATTATATCATTTTTTTTTTTTATATATTATATAAAAAAAAAAATTGTGTTTTTTTTCCCCCTCCTAAATAAACATGTTTTACTTGCCTGCTCTGTGCAATCACTGCACAGAGCAGCCCCAATTTTCCGCTTCTGTGGTCCTCCCGCTTGGCTCCACCACATTGGCGAGTGCGCCCCCCCCATGCAAAGCTGTTTCTTATAGGGGTACTCGTGCTGGCTCGATCCTGAGCCATGCTGTCTGCATCTATAGACACAGACAACGTGGCTGCACCTGTCACAAGATTTGATTGACAGCAGCAGGTGCCGATGGCTCCTGTCGCTGTCAATCTGCCCTGTCAGGAGGGAGAGAGCTGCTGTTCTCAGGCACAGTGCCAGATCAAGATCAGGCTCAGGTTATTATAAGGGGGGGGGGGGGGGCTGGTAACTTCGGGGGGGGGTCCTGTGACACAGAAGGTGGCTGAGAATGCATTCAGGTAAACGGCCTCAAGCCTTTAGGACCAATTTAATCACGCCTTAGAGTGTATCTAAACCTGAGAAAAAAAAAAATGTAATATGTTGCAGCTTTATCCAGTCCTTGTGGCACACCCTAAGGACTGGCATAAGCTGCAACATATTAAATTTTTACCTGAATGCATTCTAGTGGCTGCATTACTTTTCCTTTACCTGGTGATCCCGCCTTTCATGTCCTAGGATGACAACACTGACCATTCTGTATCAATGGAGCAGCAGCGCCCCTCCTAGGACAGGAAACATTAGGACTACAGAATAGCTCCCTTTCCCCCTTAATCTTCATAACATATGGGGGGGGGGGGGGGGGTTCTGTAATCCAGACAGAACTTGGAACAATGCAACTCAGATCAGTCAGTCACAGGCAGCAAAACACAAGAAGTGATCGGCTCACTGGATTTCTGGCAGAATCAGGCATCTTACACTTATCGGGCAGATATAAAAAAAAAAAAAAAAAAAAAAAAACATTTCAGTTGTATGTTTAAAGTATAGCCAAGGGCAAAACTTTTTTTTTTTTAGTTTTAGAGTGGAGATGGATTAGAACCCCTATTCATTTTTCCATTGCTGTCTGTGCCCCCGTTAGGGAGATTCACCCTCTAAATCTGTCCTGTTTACCATTTATCATTGAAAGTAAAAAAAAAAAAAAAAAAAATCCAAAATTTTGTGTTGTCCCCAGAAAAGTAATGGGGACACTAGTTCTGGTGACCTACAAAGTATTCCCTTAATTTGTAGGGATTTCCACTCACTTCCAGTTTTGGCTATGGGACAGGAAGGTACATCTCCCCAATGGGACAGGAAGGTACATCTCCCCAATGAGACAGGAAGGTACATCTCCCCAATGGGACAGGAAGGTACATCTCCCCAAAGGGACAGGAAGGTACATCTCCCCAATGGGACAGGAAGGTACATCTCCCCAATGGGACAGGAAGGTACATCTCCCCAATGGGACAGGAAGGTACATCTCCCCAATGGGACAGGAAGGTACATCTCCCCAAAGGGACAGGAAGGTACATCTCCCCAATGGGACAGGAAGGTACATCTCCCCAAAGGGACAGGAAGGTACATCTCCCCAAAGGGACAGGAAGGTACATCTCCCCAAAGGGACAGGAAGGTACATCTCCCCAAAGGGACAGGAAGGTACATCTCCCCAATGGGACAGGAAGGTACATCTCCCCAAAGGGACAGGAAGGTACATCTCCCCAATGGGACAGGAAGGTACATCTCCCCAAAGGGACAGGAAGGTACATCTCCCCAAAGGGACAGGAAGGTACATCTCCCCAAAGGGACAGGAAGGTACATCTCCCCAATGGGACAGGAAGGTACATCTCCCCAATGGGACAGGAAGGTACATCTCCCCAAAGGGACAGGAAGGTACAGCTCCCCAATGGGACAGGAAGGTACATCTCCCCAATGGGACAGGAAGGTATATCTCCCCAATGGGACACGAAGGTATATCTCCCCAAAGGGACACAGATGACAAAAAAAAAAAAAAAATCTGACAGGGGTTAAAACTAGGGTTGCACCAAAACTAGTATGGGTATCGGTGCCTATACCGGGTATTTGCACAAGTATCGGTACTCGTACAAAACGCACCGATACCTGAAACTGATACTTTCAGGCTCGGTTCTTTGAGCTGTCGGTGGGTCTCCCTGTGTTAAAGAAGTCCGGTAATTGGAGCTGTCAAAAATAAAAAGCAGCCGGCAATGTTTATTAACAACATTGCTCAGCGCTGAAACACTAAAATAAAAAGAAACATTGTTTCTTTTTGTATCTTTCTGTTTCTTCATCTGCAGATTAAAGGGATGAACAAATGTTCCTCTGTTTAACCCCCTTATTAACCCTTAATTAACTCCCTATTCTCCTCCATTTAATTCTTATTTTCCTGCTTTTTAATTTTTTTGTTCACGTCCATTTTATAGACGATAAACAATTAAAACGTTTTTTGTGTTTGCTTTGTTAGTGAATATTTTTGCACATATACATTAACATATATTTACACATTTCACATTGAAAAAGCGCAAAATTAAAAAACAAAAATCTATTTATTTTTTGTAAATAACTTTTCAATGCTTTGTTTTATTGCTGAAGTGAAAACAAAAACAGTTGCGGTAGGTATCTGTAATTGGTATCAGCGAGTACTAAAAAAAAAAAAAAAAAAAAAAAAAAAATCGGTACTCTTAGTAATAAAAATGGTATTGGTGCCTCCCTAGTTAAGTATATAGTGTAAGTATATAGCTTACACTATTGAAAATAGAAAAAAATTTAAAAATAAAGTTTTGCCCTGTAGTTCTACTTTAACCACTTCCCGACCGTCGGCCGTCATATGACGGCCTCCGGTTTGCGGGGGTATATCTGAATGATGCCTGTAGCTACAGACATCATTCAGATATTGCCGGTTTCAGCCGGCGATTCCCTGCACCATAGGAACGATCATAGCGGCTGTTCCGCCGCTTGATCGTTCTTATGGGCGGCGGGAGGGGACGCCCCCCCCTCCCGCCGCCCTCCGGTGCTTCTACCGACTCACCGCTTCCATCGGTGAGTCGGTCACAGGAACCGCCGGCACCGGATGATCACTATAGAGATTTCCGGCGGACCAGATGGTCGCCGGAGTCTCTATGATCGTTCGGAGGCCGGGCGCGATGTGATGACGTCACGCCCGACCTCTGCATTCGAATAACGGCGCCGCCTCCGCTGGGAAGCGGTGATCGTTTTTTTTTTTTTTTTTTAATTTTAGGCTTTCCAGCCTAGAGGTGAGATGTGGGGTCTTATTGACCCCATATCTCACTGTTAATAGGTCCGATCAGGTAATATTCCTATTACAAGGGATGTTTACATTCCTTGTAATAGGAATAAAAGTAATCAATTTTTTTTTTTTTTTTTAAAACTGTCAAATTTAAAAAATAAAAGTCAAATTAACAATAATAAAAAAAAAAAAAAATTTTTAAAGCGCCCCTGTCCCCGTGAGCTCGTACGCAGAAGTGAACGCATACGTAAGCCCCGCCCACATATGAAAACGGTGTTCAAACCACACATGTGAGGTATCGCCGCGAACGTTAGAGCGAGAGCAATAATTCTAGCCCTAGACCTCCTCTGTAACTCAAAACATGTAACCAGTAAAAAATGTTTAAAGCGTCGCCTATGGGGATTTTTAAATACCAAAGTTTGGCGCCATTCCACGAGCGCGTGCAATTTTGAAGCGTGACATGTTGGGTATCTATTTACTCGGCGTATCTTCATCTTTCACATTATGCAAAAAAAATTGGGCTAACTTTATTGTTTGTTTTTTTTTTAAGCATGAAATTGTTTTTTTTCTGAAAAAAACGTGTTAGAAAAATTGCTGCGCAAATACCGTGCGAGATAAAAAGTTGCAACGAGCGTCATTGTATTCTCTAGGGTCTTTGCTAAAAAAACATATATAATGTTTGGGGGTTCTATGTAATTTTCGAGCAAAAAAAAATTATGAATTTTACATGTAGGAGAGAAATGTCAGAATTGGCCTGGTTGCGAAGTGGTTAAAAGACCAAAATAAGAGAAGCCCATAGTTAGGATTCACATATACATTCAGTAGCCGCGGATATGGGAACAAAAAGTTGGCAAGGGCATCATGGCCTGCATGAACAATTGAACTACTGTCCTACTGCAAGGAGAACAGCTAAATGTGTTCTGTGGTTTATATAGCGTTAAAATAAATAAACTAGGCTGGAGTTCTTCTTTAATTTGGACTTTCACACCCTAAAACTGTGTATTATTTCTGCGGTCAGATGCACCACGAGACATGAAAACGTGTGACAAAAAAAGCAGCATGGATTACATAATCACAATATGGACGGAATCTGCCGGGACATCTCCTTCCCTGAAAGAGCAGAAAAGCGAAGGCAGCACTGGAGACAACATGGCAATCGGTTTAGTTGATTTATTTCAATGTTGGAGCAGTTAAAGCGCAGCACAAAGCAAGCTGGGTGTATTAAGGGAGAAAGGATGGCAAAGCAGTAGGGGGCAGGGGGGGGGGGGGGGGGGGGCAAGATGAATGGGGGCAATTTACACACCAAAAAAAAAAAAAAGGGGGTGGGGAGGACTACTTTTCCACGGTGTCCATACTTACATTACAGATTCTTCAGCCAGTGGCGCAGCATAAAGTTCTCAGACCCTGACCACCCCCAGATACAATCAACCCTCACCTGTGTTTTTACTAGATAATATCATGTGGGGCTTACAGGATAAATCGAATTTCAATCTTTATTTCATTTATTTTGATGGCAACACAGCTTTATTTTTACATCAGTATATATTAGTGGTTTTGTTGAGAAAATGGAAGACTATATCTCAACAAGCCCTGGAACTACAAGGCCCAGCATTTCCTGGAAATCTCACGGTCTTTTGAGACTGCATGTATCTACATGGAGTTAAAGAATACATTTCATCAGTAATAACTACCGATTCATATCAAAATATTGAAACCACAATTCTTATTTTTTATGGCTGTCAGCACCTTCCCCTGTATGAAGCCCAATTTGTGGGTGTCCCCCTTTGTGGAGCTCAGGCAGAGCTACTATCTCCCTCTATTCTGAGCACAGCTGTCACAAAGTGCTGTCCCACTAACACGCCCCCTCCTCCTGCCCTAGTAGCATCGGTGCTGATCTCGGGCATGTGGCTGCTACCAGAGACAATCACTGTCAGTAACCCCTAATAAGGTATTCATCACCTACTGAGCAACATGGTTGAACAGCGGTGAGGGGAGGGAGGTGTGCTGTCAACCATGCTAGCTTAGCATCAACAGCAATGATGAAAATGCAACAAAGTGCTCTACGTACTTTGTCCTTGGAGGACTGAAAAAAACAGGAGGACGTGCATGATAATCTGCAAGGTGACCTTACACTGGACACCCCCCTCCCCATCCCACCCAGTCCCGTTGTACCAGATTGCCGCAATCCCCCGCTGTCAGACACTGAAAAGTCGCCTCACCAGTCTGGGGAATTAAAATCCTACTGGCTCTCTTTCCTATCCATGCTGACAGTACGGGCTAGACAGCTTCTGATTGGTCAGTGCAATCCATGTGATGGTGATGACCAATTAGAATCCCTGTAATCTGTACTGGCTAAGCAATACAGACAAGAGATTAAAGTGATTGTAAAGTCTCTTTTTTTCCTATAAAATTAACAGAAATTTATACTTACCTGCTCTGTTGCAAAGGGCAGCCCGGATCCTCCTCTTCTCGGGTCCCTCTTCTGTGATCCTGGCCCCTCCCTCCTAGTGAGTGCCCCCAGAGCAAGCAGCTTGTAATGGGGCCACCCGAGCTGAGTCACAGCTCTGTGTGTCCATTCAGACATGGAGCCCTGACCCGGCCCCGCCCCCTCTCTTCCATGATTGGCTAGCTGATTGCTTTGATTGACAGAAATGGGAGCCAAAGGCACTGCTGCTTTGTCTCAGCCAATCAGGAAGGAGAATCTCGAATGGCTGAGACACTGGTGGACATCACTGGACAAAGAGGGTCCTTAGGTAAGTGTTAGGGGGGGCTGCAGCACACAGAAGGCATTTTAGCCTAATGTATAGAGTGCATTAAGATAGAAAACCTTCTGCCTTTACAGCCCCTTTACAATCCCAGGACCTCTAAACTGGCTATTCGGTGTCTGACAGCGGGGGATGGTGACAATCTGGCACAGTGGGACCGGGTGGGATGGGAAGGGGGTCAAGTGTAAGGTCACCTTACAGATTTTCTGTAAAGGTGAACTTACACTTTAAAAAAGGAGAACTATGGCCAAAGCTCTTTTGGTACCATTATCTCCTGTGGGTCACAGAGTGCACTTAGTTCTGCACTCCTGTGACCCATATTCAGCTGACAGCAGGCTAAAGCCCGCTGTGGGCTGACATTGCTGAGCTGGTCCAGACTCTGGTGGGATCCCAATTTTAAATGTCGGGATCCTCCCAGATTCCTGACCAGCAGCTGGCTCAACCGCACAGTGCACTGAGCCAGCCGCTCCTGCCCCCTGCACAGCCTAGCACTACAGTGAGCACTGGAGGGGCGGAGAAGAGAGCTGGGGACTGACAGTCCCTGGCTTACTAAAGACTGAGAACTGAGCGATCAGCGGTCTTTGATCGCTCAGGTTCTTGGTCTTAGAGGCAGCAGGGGACAGATGCAGCAACATAATGATGTTGCATCCACCCAGGTGAAGTATGTGTGTGTTTTTTTTTTTAATTCCACACTTTTTAATCTGAAACAGAAAGGTTAGGTTACCTTTCCGTTTCAGATTAAAAAGTTTGGGATTTAGTGTTAGCACATACATAGAAACAGGATACATTATCCTGGTTAGCACATACATAGAAATTTTGCTGAATAAAATTCATGTGAAATAAAAAAAATCATTTGCTTAGATGCAGTAACCAACCCCCGTTCATTTTTTAGTTCAATTTATCCGCCCAACCAATCTGTCGTGTTTTCTGCTGCCCTTTTCCTGCTATGTTCAAGAGTAAGCCTATCACCTCCTGCTATGTGCAGGAAGGGGAAGTTTGACCTGCAAAACTTCCACAATGTGCAGCCCCGCCACCCCCTGCCAACCTCTCTTTTACAACTTGCCTAATATTCTGGTAGAATATTTATATATGAAAAGTTGTGCATGTTGGGAGAAGATACCACAGCTGACAGAACAGCTCTGTGTGTCCCTTCATCATGCCAGGGGCTCATTTGTTGCCCCCTTTGGGATCGGGTCCAGTTAGAACTGTGACCACTGGGAGCTCTACTGCTACGCCACTGTCTTTAGCTTCTGCAATGTGAATTGAGATTTGTTTTAGTTTTTTTTTTGTCCAGCAATTACTGTCCAATTTTTTTTTTTTACAATCAAGTTTTATTAAACAATTTCACAATAAGGCAACATGAAGAGTCTCAATCTGAACAAAAATGTTATATAATAAAAAAGGGGCATCCTGAGATATAAATGGGGGAAAAAAGGCGGTACATGACATGGGAGAGTGGGAGGTTAGGCTATCCTAGGCAGACATAGAAGTAGGGGGGGGGGGGGTTCTGGGAAATGTGTCGGCTGATGTGAGCCTGAGATTGCAGGACACACAGAGTTTGTGACACATGCTGCATGTGATTAAACGCAGCCACTGCGATTGCTGCACCCATCACCCTTGTCCATGACATCAACCAAAAGGGTTGAACGTGGCGATCCTCACCCGCTCTATCCACGTGGTCATAAAGTGTGTGAAGAAATCAGACATTTCGTACCTTGACATTCTGCTGAGCACTGTTCCTCTCCTCTCTAGTCCCTGGTTCCCAGTCCTTGTCGTCCTCTTCTTCCTCTTCTCCATCATCTTCATCCTCCTCAGCCTCCTGTGAGCACCTGATATATCCCTGACCATGTCCTTCCTCATTCTCTGGCAGTTCACAGGAGGCCTGTCCCTGCAGTAAAGCCACCACGGCTTCTGTATTTGGCAGTTTTGTGATCTTCGAGTGCTTCTTGTAGTGCGGCGTGTCTTTACGGATCAGGCGCTTCTTTTCCGGAGATGCCCTATCTTCGTCATACTCATCCTCCTCGTCGTCGCAGTGCACCAGAGTCTCCTCTGCAAAGTGTACCGAGTGCTGCCAAAAAAAAAAAAAAAGATGGCTGAGCGGAAAAAAAAAAAAAAATTCACAATAAATATGCTTATCGATTAGTGACTATAAGGTTCGGATCACACTACTACGACCTGAAAGTCGCACAACTTACAGTGCGACTTTGCCAAGCGACTTGAGTACTACATTGAAGCTACTTTTAGGAATACCTGGGTAATCTTCCTGTAATGTCGGATCCAAATCACATTAATATAAATGAGGATACGACTTTTTTTTTCAAAAGTCAGCAGCTACAAATAGCAGCTGCTGACTTTTAAAATATGGACACTTACCTGTCCAGGGCGCCCGCGATGTCTGCACCCAAAGCCGATCTGTCGCTAGGCTCTCCGGTGATGCCTCTGCCATCTTCCCGGTTCCTTACTGTGCATGTGCGAGTCACGAAATCCGGATGGTCCCTGCTGTCTCTGGGACCCGTGTGTTTCCCGGCAGACAGCAGGGGAGGACGTGAAGAGGCGTAGACTCCCGCAGGAGTCTATGCCCGGAAGTGAGTGCAAATACCTGTATTATACAGATATCTGCACCCCCCTCCCCCCTGAAAGGTGCCAAATGTGACATCGGAGGGGGGGAGGGTTCCTCCACTTTAAAGACGACTTCCATTAACCACTTTCCGACTGGCGTTTTTAGCATCAAGTGGCCCCGAGATACGGGGCCCCAAAGTCGGTTCGGAAAATGTAATTCTCTGCTGCAGAAAAGTGCTTGACATTTTCCGACCCGACTTTGGAGCCCCGTATCTCGGGGCTACTTAGTGCTAGGAACCCCATATTTGGTGTCCAATTTGGGGTTCCTAGCACCAAGTGGCCCCGAGATACAGGGCCACAAAGTCGGTCAACTGTGTCCATCTGCAGCAATGTAATTTCGGGACCCTTTGGGTCCAGAGACCCCACATTTTGGCTGCAGCTAGGGGGCATCTAGTAACCCTTAACTACCAAGTTTGAAGTTTGGGGGACCTATGGCTGCAAATGGGCACAGTGAGGCAGCAAATGGGCATTGTTGACCCTCTTTTCCACTTACAGTAGCTGCGCATTTCTCACACTAGGCTTATACTCGAGTCAATACGTTTTCCCATTTTTTTGTGGTAAAATTAGGTGCCTCGGCTTATATTCGGGTCGGCTTATACTAGAGTATATATGGTATACAGCGGCAGGATTGCTATCCTGCTCGAATCGCTGTACATGTACGGCGGCTCCTTTAAGAGCCATAGCAGGCGCGCACCCGCTGCGCGTGGCCGGCGGGCGCAAGAGCCAGAACGCGGATTTGTGTGTGTAAACAGTCCAATCACAATAGACACACAGGTCAGGTGTAATCAAACTTCTCATCAGTAAACAGTCTTATCAACAGGGAGAGCTGTTGGAGGAATCCCCCTGCCACCCCCCTCCACATAGACATCCATCCCATAATATACGTTTCCTCCAGTGCAGACAGACACAAACAATGGAATACAAACACACCCCAAACGATCACAGCAAAGAGTCCACAACAGCATGAGACAACACACAATATACACATATATACAACATTGAGTCTGACTAGCACAGATCATAGTGGGGTTCTCAGGCACCCTGTGCCCCTAATGGACACAGGGTGATTTACACATAAGAGGGTCCGGTGAAGCTGGACACAGAGTTTACAAAGCACTCCAAGGTAAGTTGAGTGGCACAAACCTCCCACCCAAAGTGACTACTGTCACAGGTTTAGTAACACTTTAATGCATACGATACAGTAAGGTAAAAATAAAAAAAACTTTATAATAAATTTAGAACAACTTCAAACTTTTTACAGAGAAAGAATCGAATGGCTTTCAATATGTTTTATTTTATTTTTCTTCTTAGTTTGGACATATTTAAAAAGGGTACAAAGTTTTGAATGTAGGTTGCACAGAGAATTATTTTTTTATATTGCATGGTAAGTAGCCTCTTTACTCCTGTATGAAGCGTGTGCCTCTACCTACATCTGTACCTGTGTTTGCACTTTCCCCAATATCAATGTACTCCAGCGAGAAGTACAGAAGTGACCCCAACTGCTACTTAATAAAAATGAAGGTTGTTTTGACAGCAGAAAATCTTGACAAACCATCTTACAGGTTGTAACGACCCGAATCAGTGTTCTCAATTGGCAGGCTCCGTGACCAACATCTCTCTGCCAAAAGGAGGAGAACTAAGTGGCAGTCTGTGCTTGAATGCCCGTCTCCTAAAATCCTATTACACAGACCTCGTATGTAAAGCAAAAGGCACTGTTCGTTAACTTGGGGCAGAGATATTTTAGCACAATGCTTTAATTTCACACTAGGTTACCTCCATGTACTCCACCTCCATGTCATCCGCTGGGTTCTCTTCCTCCTCTTCTGGCTCATCTACTTTCACCTCCACCAGGTTCTGACGTTCCTCGTGGTATCCAGCAGAGACGGTGCTGCCGCTGCGCTGAGACTCGCCACTCTGTGAAGAGCCACCACTGAGACGCTTCTCCTGAGGGGACAGACGACACCATGAACATCCAGGATACATTGTCTACAAAAGCGTTTATCAATATGCGAGAGAAGCATACTGCGATTTGAGTGGGATATCGCAAAGCCTGTTTTTCAAAAGCAGAGCAGCCATGCAGAAAAATGAAATCACTGAAGAACCACTTTAGCCCGGGACTGAAAGACTCGGCATTCTTGGGCTTCACAGAACATATTGGAAACAAATGAACGCCAATTGGAAATTCACAGTGTAGGTAAACCGGGGTGAGGAAGTAACGGGTAGAGGATGGAATCATGCCACTCTGCCACTCTGTGCTGAATGGATATCACTCTCACCTAATGAATACAATTTATAAATTGAATAGAAATTTGACTTCTTCATCAAATCATCCCCACACCCTGTCACTTGCCTCGTCAGTTTAGATTGCCAATTTCAAAATGATCTGATTTTACTTCTTAAAATGGTTCATTTTCTCAGTTTACCAAATCACTGCATTCTGTTTTTCTGTAGAGTTTACACAGCACCCCAACTTTTTTGGAATTAGGGTTGTAAATTTCCAAAATGTATGCATTTTATATTTATTCTATATGTTTTTATTTATTGATGTTGACTAGTACAATATGGCAGACAGGATTAAGCAATGGGAGAAGATACTTGAAGAAGCAGGAAGGAAATTAGATACTAGCCTGTGAAGACAGGGATTAAAGTGGTTGTAAACCCTTTACAACCACTTATTGCTACAGGTAAGCCTATAATTAGACTTTACCTGTAGCTACCCTGGATATCTAAACCTGCCCTTGTGCTTATGCATGGGAGTGACGTAATCGCGGCTCCGGCCAACCACAGCGCCAGAGCCCGCGATACCCAGAAGTAACTTCAGGAGCGATGTTGGCCGCCAGATCGGTGAACGGAGGACCGCTGTAGGGGCATCAATCTCAGGTACCGTATATACTCGAGTATAAGCCGAGGCACCTAATTTTACCACAAAAAAAATGGTAAAACGTATTGGCTCGAGTATAAGCCTAGGGTGAGAAATGTGCAGCTACTGTAAGTGGAAAAGAGGTTCAACAATGCTTATTTGCAGCCTCACTGTGCCCATTTGCAGCCATAGGTCCCCTGAACTTGGTATTTAAGGGTTCCTAGATGCCCCCTAGCTGCAGCCAAAATGTGGGGTCTCTGGACCCAAAGGGTCCCGAAATGACATTGCTGCAGATGGACACAGTTGACCGACTTTGGGGCCCTGTATCACGGGTAGGAACCCCAAATTTGGATATGTTGTAGTGTTGGTTCCACTGGGTTTGCACACCAAATTGGGGTTCCTAGCGCCAAGTGGCCGAGAGATACAGGGCCCCAAAGTCGGGTCGGAAAATGTCAAGCACTTTTCTGCAGCAAATAATTACATTTTCCAACCCGATCTTGCGGCCCCGTATCTCGGGGCCACTTGGTGCTAGGAACCCCAAATTTGGTGTGCAACCCCAGTGGAACCAACACTACAACATATACAATTGTATAATTGTACAGGGTTCCTAGCGCTAAGTGGCAGGATACAGACAGATAGTCAAGGAAAACTGGTTTAGAGATAAGATCGAGCAAGGAACAGTACTTTAGAAAAAAAGAAATACGAAGTTTAGAAAAGAAAGGGTTTAAACTAAGAAGTTCAATACCGGATAAAAAAAGTGAAGCTACGGTATACAGAAAGTCCTAGGAAAAAAATGGGAAAAGTTTTCAAAGCTAACATATTAAGGTTGGTTTACTAAATGAGTTGGAAAAGAAGATCCCCCTTTGTTGGGACTTTGTAGGCAACAACCACACGTAAATAGATTAGAAAATATATTTGTACATAAAATGGTTCGATCATAAAATGATCAAGGGTTTAAAAAGACAAATCCAAACATATTACAAAAAAAAGCACAGAAAAAGACAAAAAAACTAACAAACGGGTTACATGGTTTGCAAGACATAAAAAAAGTGTTACTCTCCGGTACAAAGTGGTCTCCGGCATCCGACGCGTTTCTGGTTCAAGCACCTTCGTCAGTGCTTGAATGGATATTATGCATGTACTTTTGCTATGATATGTTTTCTTTTATTTTTTAGTAAGACAAAACTATGATTTTATATACTCTTATCAAATTCCCTGACGAAGGTGCTTGAACCAGAAACCCGTCATCTACCACTGGATGACGGGTTGTACTGGAGATTAACACATTGTTTATGTCATGCAAACCATGTAACCTGTTGTGTGTTTTTTGTAAGATGTTTGGATATGTCTTCTTAAACCAATGATCATTTTATGATCGAACAATTTTATGTACAAATAAATATAATTTTGTAATCTATTGAAATCTACGTGTGGTTGTTGTCTACAAAGTCCCATAGGAGGGGGTTTCTTCTTTTCTAATTGCATTAAAGATGAGGCAACACACTAGTCTGACAAGGTGAAACACGTTTTTTGTCATACTAAAGGAGTTGAGAATTATTATTAAGCAGCAGATATATAGGGCAAATAAAATAAAAAAGTTAAAAATGAAGTTAAATCTGCTCAAATTTTCCATACCCCTCTCCTCCAATCAACATGCTGGGGACAATTTAAAAATCAAACCCTTTCTTTTCAATACCTTACTTTATTTAACCACTTCCATACCGTAGTAAGTCATATGACGTCCTGGGCTTTCAGTGGGGATATCTGACTGATGGGTGCAGCTACAGGCATCATTCAGATATCATTTCTTTCAGCCGGTGATTCCCTGCACCGTAAGATCAATCATAGCCGCTTGATCCCGCTTACAGGTGTGATAGAATATCTGAACAGACAAATGTTCCTTCAGTTACCTCATCGCTGGGGGATGCTGTATCTGGCTTGGTGGTGAAATGCTCATTCCTGCGTTCCTCGATCCCCTTCTTCATCACCTTTAGTTCACTGGGGTGAGGCGTGGCCCTTCTCTGCAGACCCTGAAAAAAGCCGTCACAAGACCAATGCTGTGAATGTGAGCAGCCAATCGCCAGCTTGTACAAATAATACAGGAAAAAATGCAGCTACAAACATTTTCATTATTATTCTGATAGAAATGTGTTAAAGTGATACTAAAGGATCGTTTTTTTTTTTTTTTATATATATATATATATATATATATATATATATATATATAACATGTCATACTTACCTCCACTGTGCAGCTCGTTTTGCACAGAGTGGCCCCGAACATCCATTTCTGGGGTCCCTCGGCGGCTCCTCCCCGCATTAGATAACCCCCCTTGGAGAAGCTCTCCCCCGACGGGGTTACCTTGCAGGTGAACTCCCAAGTCCAGCATTTGGCGTCCATAGAGGCCGAACGCAGGCTTTTAAAAGCACCATTTAGCTCCAGTTTGTAAATGTTGAACACGGATCCTAATAGGACAGCTGATTACCACTTTAAACAAGCTGCTAGCAGGCTTTAACATTTCTTAACGCTAGTTGAAAGCCTGATGAAGCCTGCTAGCAAGCATGTTTAAAAAGAGGCAATCGGCACTCCCATTAGGATCTGTGTTCAACAGTTACAAACTGGAGTTCAGCGGTACTTTAACCGCTTGCTGACCAGCGGCCACAGTTTTACTGTGGCAGGTTGGCTCCGCTGTGCAAAATCACGTTATTGTACGTGATCTCGCAAGGTCCGGATAGCAGGCGGGAGCTCCGCGAGTGTGACCGCGGTTCCCGCGGATTCGATGTCCGCAGGAATACCCGCGATCGTCTCACGGAGAGGAAGAACGGCAAAATGCTGATGTAAACAAGCATTTCCCCGTTCTGCCTAGTGGCATTGATTACTGTGTAATTGTGACTGTCAGTGAAGGGGTTAACCAGGAGGGGGCGCTGCAGGGGTTAAGTGTGTCCTAGGGATGTGTTCCAACTGTGGGGGGGAGGGGCTACGTGTGACACGACACTGAACTCCGCTCTTGATTACAGGGAGCTGTGATCAGTGTCGTGTCACACATAAGCCCCCCCCCCCAGTTAGAACACATCCCTAGGACACACTTAACCCCTGCAGCGCCCCCTCCTGGTTAACCCCTTCACTGACAGTCACATTTACACAGTAATCAATGCATTTTCAATTGCACTGATCGCTGTATAAATGTGAATGGTCCCAAAATAACGCAAAAAGTGTCCGATGTGTCCGCCATAACGTTGCAGTCATGATAAAATACGCCATTACTAGTAAAAAAAAAATTATAAAAATGCCAAAAACTATCCCCTATTTGTAGACACTTTTTCGCAAACCAATCAATAAACACTTATTGCAATTTTTTATTACCAAAAATATGTAGAAGAATACGTATCGGCCTAAACGGAGGAAAAAAAATGTTTTTTTATATATTTTTTTTGGCATATTTATTATAGGAAAAAGTAAAAAAAAATATTGCTTTTTCAAAATTGTCGCTCTTTTTGTTTATAGCGCAAAAAATAAAAACCGCAGAGGTGATCAAATACCACCAAAAGAAAGCTCTATTTGTGGGGGGGAAAAAAAAGGACATCAATTTTGTTTGGGAGCAATTGTCAGTTAAAAGGACGCAGTGCCGAATCGCAAAAAGTGCTCTGGTCATTGGCCAGCCAAATGGTCCGGGGCTGAAGTGGTTAAAAGCTTGCTGAAATCTCAGCAAATGCTTTGTCAAAGCTTGCTGTTCACACTGCTTTTATATAAGAGGAAGCCCATGTGAAGCGAGCCTTATTAATTTGTGTGTCATCTTTGTCATATGGATGATATCATTATGGAGACTTGTAATCTGAAAGACACAAAATGATATCATTTAACAACAGCAACATTCTTACCCTCCTCTCTGCTGCAGCCTCGTCATCTTCATCTTCAGCTCTGGGCTCCTCCTGGAACTGAATGACGCTGACGCGGTTGAGGTTTCCGTCTATCCAGCTGTCATCCATGCTGTTCTGAAGTGGGCTCTCTGAAATCACATAAGTGTCATGCAGGCATTTATCTCTCTAAACTCCATGAAAAAAAAAAAAAAAAACACGACACGTGTTGGCACCCTGTGGCTTTGCCATCACAATCTGCATCCCTCTGCACTTCCATGATAAAGAAAGCAGACATGACCTACTAAAACCGTGCCTGAGCATTGCGTAGAAAAGAGAAACTGAAAAAAAGCTTCTGATCTTAAAGGGGTGTTCCGGCCGCGATTTATTTTTTTAAAGTCAGCAGCTACAAACACTGTAGCTGCTGACTTTTAATAAGGACACTTACCTGTCCAGCGAGCCCGCCGGGTCTTCAAGGAGTTCCGTCGGAGATCCGGTGACATCACGGACATAAACGTCACTGGACTCCTCCCCCCTTCCCCAAGTGCCTTCGTCTGCTAACGAAGGGAAGGGGGGAGGAGTCCGGTGACGGTGATGTTCTGATTGATAGTAACACGTACGGGGGAGGAGTTACGCATGACGTCACCCGCTGCTGCCCTACGGAACTAACACCATTGTCGGCTTTACATGCTGTGTTTTTATCATCTTTATGTGAGTAGTTTGTGTTTGAACACAAAAATGAAATCTTATACTTAAGCGGTGAGCACTTAGATCTTTTCTTTCTACCCATGACCTGGCGTCCTTGCTGAGATCTAAGGAGACGTGAGAGAAGTTTATGGTCCGTGTTAACCCTTTTGATACCCGCTTGCATGACCACCTGTTTGCACAGGGGTCCATGCCATAAGGTGAGAGTGATTAGTTAGACCGGAGGTGGAGGGATTGTCACGCTACTGTGGGGAAAAAAAAAATGACTTACGTCAGTGCTACAGTTTGAATTTAAAACTTATTTGTGTGAACTGTGAAGTTAAGTCATGGATTGTGGAAACTAACTAGTGTCGGGTGATTGTATATAGTGTATACCACATTTACCACTGACTAATGCAGAGTTGCAATGCAAGGAGATCAGCTAAAAGTAGTTGGATCTGTATGTGCTTTATAATTAATCGAAATTAGTCGATTAGAAAAAAATTTGATTAATTGAACACGAAAATTTTAATCAGTAAGAGCCCTACAATTTTTTATTTTAGGGTGGCCCTCCGCTTTAAACCTTTCATTTTTTTTTTTTTTTTTAACAAACATGTAATAATTACCTGCTCTGTGCAATTATTTTGCACAGAGCAGCCTTGATCCTCCTCTTCTGGTGTTCTCTGCTGGCACTCCTGATGACCTCTCTTCTCGGTGTGCCACCATAGGAAGCCACTTCATATTCATCCCACGTCCGGGAGTCCGGCCACGACGTCACAGCGGGGCTCCCCCCTCCTCCTCCGGCCACCGGGCTAATAGGAAAAAGGGGCGGGGCCTTGCGCATACGCAGTAGGGTTCCTGGTGTGAAGCTGAAAAGGCTACACTGCCGGGTTCCCTTACCTGCAATGGCGGCGGCAGCACCCGACAGCTGATGGAAACATCAGCTGTGGTGCCGACATCGAGGGACTGCAGGACAGGTAAGTGTCCATTTATTAAAAGCATTATGTGTAGCTGCTGGCTTTTTTTTTTTTTTCCCAGAACACCCCTTTAAAGAAAGAATGCCCCCTTTTCAGATAGCTAAAAAGATCATTTGTGTCTGGAGTTTGTTTTGAAGAACCAAAAACTGCTGATTGCTTAAAAAAAGGAGAAGCCCAGCCTGAACTTGTTTGGCTGTACTTCTCCTGTGGATCACAGAAGTGCAATTCATTTTGCACTCCTGTGACCCGGTTTCACAGCTGAAGCCCGCTGTTGGCTGATGTCACAGAACCGGTCCAGGCTGGGGGCAAGATCCCGACAATATGGTCAGGACCCGTCCACAACCCTGGATCGGCACCTGGCTCAGCCTCTCAGCGAGCAACTGGAAAACTAAGCCAGCTGCTCCCGCCCCCTCCATAGCTCAGCACTCCAGTGAGCTCGGGGGGCTCACTGGAGTGCTGAGCTATGGAGGGGGCAGAGCAGAGAGCTGGTGGCTGACAGCAGCTCACGGAGCTCTGGGAACCGAGCGACCAGCGGTCTTTGATCGCTCAGTTCTCACAATTTTAGAGCCAGCAGGGGACAGGTGCTGCATACACCGAGGTAAGTATGATCCTCGAAGAAAAAATTAATAAATAAAAAAGCCAAACTTCTCTTTTAAGGAACCGTTGTTGAGTAAGATAGACCAATACTATAAAATGACAGAAGGCATGAAAAGCAGGAAGAGCTCTTTGCATTACCGATGCTCGCCGGCGGCTGCTGAGGCAGAAGGTAGCAGGTGAGCACTTTGGATCCAGTTTTCTCATCATCTTCGGTCTGGAATTTCAGCATTGGCTGGGACTGATTCTCAGCCAACCAGAGCGCTTTCAAATTGAGGTTGGTCAGCGCAAAGGGCAAGTTCAGCAATCTGGTAATAAGAACAGGAAGGACGCTGTAAACATTGTATCAAGACAGATTTGAATACTAACAACACAATTATAGATAAAACAATAAGAGCATCTGTAACACAAGACAATACTGCTTCTGTAAATAAAATAAATTGATGAGCAATAAGTAATAGGCAATAAGTGCACTTTGAAGGGCAGTCACGGTAGATCTGAGGGGGGGGGGGGCAAAATGAGTGGGGGGGGACTGCATTCACTATATCTGGTCTCCCCGGGAGCCTGCAGTCACTATATCTGGTCTCCCCGGGAGCCTGCAGTCACTATATCTGGTCTCCCCGGGAGCCTGCAGTCACTATATCTGGTCTCCCCGGGAGCCTGCAGTCACTACTTCTGGTCTCCCCGGGAGCCTGCAGTCACTACTTCTGGTCTCCCCGGGAGCCTGCAGTCACTACTTCTGGTCTCCCCGGGAGCCTGCAGTCACTATATCTGGTCTCCCCGGGAGCCTGCAGTCACTATATCTGGTCTCCCGCAGTACACAGAACAGGAAAATGCAATTATTTTAGCAAATATAAACTGCAAAATACCTTTACTCATCAGCAGTATATAGCAGTCTTGTGACTTCTATCAGTGTCTGGGTTTTCATTTTACTCTGACTGTCGTATGAAGCTACATGACCCCTAACCCTATGTCTGGACAGTGCTGATTGGCCCTGTGCTGATCATATGTACCCTCCCGAGGAAAAAAAAAAACTGTCTAGCAACACACACCAAACTGAGCATGTGCAGGGTGCCCCCAATGCTCTGTACTATAAGGAGATGGATTGGGGCCAGTGGAAGAAGGGGAGAATCAGAGAAGACGCGCTCAAACAGCCTTTTTACACAATGGAGAGGATTAACCCCTTAGGTTCCACATTGAGTATAAAACATGCTTTACTGCACAAACAGACTGATTTTACTGTTGTGGGTTTAGTAACACCAACTATTTCTTATCCCATTTAAAATTAAAAAGGTAAGGGGGGGTTACAGTTTCTCCAAACATGAGCTTAGCTCTACCCCCCAGCTATTATCATGCAGCCTGGTGTCGGTCTTCTAGCTGTCAGCCCCGTCCACTTAATACTTGTGACGGGAGTCACTTTTGGAGGGGGGGGGGGGTTTTGCTTGTGGAACCCGGCTTACCTTAGAGAGCTCTGGAAACTCCATGTCCAGCTCCCCTGACCCCTCCAATGTGTAAATCACCCTGTGTCCACTATGGGGCACAGGGTGACCGAGAACCCCAGTCTGATCTGTGCTAGTCAGACTCGCTATACAGCCACACTGGAATGTTGTATATATGTATACATTGTATGTTGTCTCATGTTGTTGTGAACTCTTTGCTGGGATTGTTTGGGGTTTGGCCCATTGTTCTGTTGTGTGTGTCTGCTCTAGGAGAAGTGTATTATGGGATGGATGTTTGTATTGATGTTCCTGCCATGTAAACCGGGGGCAGGGTAGAGGGGAGGATTCCTCCAACAGCTGATAAGGTGGTCTATTGTTAAACCGTTGAATACCTGCGTGTTCCTTATTGCTGATTGGACAGTTTACCCTGCCCTGAATCCAAGGGAGGGGGGGCATTGCCCCTGAGTGGATATCCGTTTGTACCTGTGTTTCAATAAACAGTCTATTGTTTTCACCCTACATTGAGTCACGGCTAATGACTGGGTGCTCTGTGGGATCTTGGATCGTGTGGTACCGGACAGAGGAAGCATTTACAGCAGGCAGACTCAGCTTGAGTACAGGGGTCCGCCACAGTACTCAAAAAAGTAAACGCAGGAGTCAATACATAAATCGGCAAAGTTTACAACTATGTATGGACTCCAGCATTTACTTTTACAAGTACCAAGTAGGCAGCTCTCTGTGAGATATATACGGCAGAGAGGCGATATGCCAGGTGTAGTCGGCAATATGGGCAGATGCCTGCTCTGCCCTCCAGAAACAGAACACAAGTGGCCTACCAACATATTTACCGTATTTATCGGCGTATAACACGCAATTTTTTCCCCTTAAAATCAGGGAAAAATCGCGGGTGCGTGTTATACGCCGATCCCTGTCGATCCGCCGCTAATTGTGAGCGGAGGAGCGAGTGCCGTTGATATCTATACATAGCCGAGTGTACTCGGCTAGTTCTGCTCACAGTCACGCCCAGTCCCGCCCTATGATGGGCATAACACAGGAACTGGGCGTGACTGTGAGCAGAGCTATCCGAGCAAACTCGGCTATTGTATGTATATGGGCGGCGCCCGACTCCGCTCACAGTCACGCCCAGTCCCGCCCTATGATGGGCATAACACAGGAACTGGGCGTGACTGAGCAGAGCCATCCGAGCAAACTCGGCTATTGTATGTATATGGGCGGCGCCCGACTCCGCTCACAGTCACGCCCAGTCCCGCCATTGGACCTGCGTTATGTCCATCATAGGACGGGACTGGGCGGGACTACGAGAGGAGCCGGGATACACAGGACCGGCTCTGTATCTCGGCGGTGGCATTTTTAAACTGCAGTGACACTGACATGTCACCGCAGTTAAACTGCAGCCTGGGGGGGGCGTGGCCTGATGGCAGAGCAAGCAGACACTTAGAAGCACAGCTGCGGCTCCCAACTGCCATCCTTCAGTCATTATTGCTCCGATTTTCTCACAAAAGGGCTTAAAACGCTCCCCACAGTGGTGGGCTCACTGCAGGCTGGCTACGATGGTGAAATATAGGCCCCCTGGCCCCCATCCGCGGCAGATCGTCTGGCGGGATTTCGGAGGGAAGATGGCACCAGTCCACAGGCAGGACATGCCGACATGCAGCCAGTGTCTCACTCTGCACACAGGAGCACAGCTAAGGGGGTGAGTGCATCTATTCCCACTATATTCTGCACACAAGCAGACCCCAGGCTCACACAGAACTCCCAGCTGCAGCATGGCACCCAGCTATCCCCATCAGCTATTCAGCCTGATGAGAGCAGCCAAGATGAGGGCTCTCCCCCTCCTGAACCCACTCTGGCCACCATCATGCTAGCTATACAAGACTGCAAAACCTCCCTTACTAATCAGATTGCATGGACTTCTCCCTCCTAAAACAGGATGTCCAAAAATTGCGTGATAGAACGGGGGATATGGAGGAACGCATCAGTACCCTAGAAGATACTGTACACCCAATATCAGTTAACATGAGGGAAACTACAGGGGAAATGGCCGTCCTTCGCGCCAAAATTGACGACCTTGAGAATCGTTCGAGAAGGAACAACCTCCGCTTTGTTGGGTTTCCTGAGCGATACCCACACGACTGCCACCCCACGAGAGCCATTGTGTCATTAGATACGTGTAAAGCATTCGACAGTGTCGAATGGCCATTCCTCTTTCGGGTGCTACAGCTGTATGGCTTTGGCCCTCGGGTGGTGGCGTGGATCAAGCTTCTTTATACAACCCCAAAGGCCCGTACACTAGAACTAGAAACAGCTATGACAAGGGCAGAATCAGTATATGCCTCTACCCCTGACACAAGGGAAACGTGGTTTCAGACACGCAGGGAGTATGAACTCCGCCTACTAGACCTTACACAAAAAAAAAAAAAATGTTACATGCTACTCAAAAGTCATTTGAGCATGGCAATAAGGCTGGTCGCCTATTAGCATATCTCACCAGACCTGATAGACCTCCATCCCTCGCATTCTTACCACTCAAGGACAAATAAGTGACGCCCCCAGAGACATAATGGACACTTTTTTTTTAGCTTCTACCAGGACCTGACAAGGGTGCCCATTGTCTCCCCACTACTTTTCGCTCTGGCCATGGAGCCACTGGCAATGCGCATACGCTCCTCTCCAAACATTAAGGGTCTCCCTATCGCCTCCATTGAGGAACGAATCTCACTCTATGCAGACGACACTTTGGTGTACCTTGCAGACACAAACTCATCCCTCAAATCACTACTGGTCGAGACTGATAACTTTGGGGACTACTCGGGATTCCGAGTGAATTGGGACAAATCCAGCCTCTTTCCTTTAGATACAGCTGCGACTTCCCAGATTCACCCGGACTCTAAATTACAAGTGGTAACTTCATTCAGATATTTGGGAGTGATAGTGCAAACGCCCCTCTCCACATATATTGCCAATAATTTAGAACCGCTACTAACCCGCTTACAGGAACAAACTAAACAATGGATGGATCTACCTCTTGACCTTATGGGGAGGGCAAATACGATTAAAATGATCTACTTACCAAAACTACTATACATTATGGCCAACTCCCCGTGCAAAATACCCAAATCTGTTTTTAAATGTATTGACTCAATCTGTACAACGTTCCTCTGGAAAGGTGGTTCCCCTAGGGTGGCACTTGAGACGCTAAAACTGCCGACACATTTGGCGGGCTTGGCGTTCCCAAATTTTTTCCTGTACTATTTGGCATCCCAGCTAGTACACATACACGACTGGCTGCACCCGGTCTCCGCTAACGCCTGCACTACCACAGGAGGGAGCCATTGCATCTTCCATTGAAACACTCCATAGTATAGTTTATAGAGGCAAGGTTCCTTCTAGACCAGGCACTTCGGTTCTGTCCGTCTCTCTCTCAGTTTTCCAACACGTTACAAAAAGAATTACACGCAAATCATGGTCGACATCTCCAAACAATCCCTTATGGTTTAACCCCACGCTGCAGGAACTATATTCCTTGCCTGACCCTAACCGTTGGTACTCCATGGGGGTGAAATACCTCTGTCACTTATACGACGCACAAGGCTTTAAATCCTTTAACCAACTGAGACTTGACTTTGACCTTCCTAGCTCCTATTTGTTCTACTATTACCAGCTCAGACACGCTATTCGTACACAGTTTGGCTCCCTGGATGACCCCACTGACTTATCCCCATTAGAACAACTGCTGAGACAACCGGATTCTACTAAACTAGTCTCCGCTTACTACGCCACTCTGATGACAGACTCCAACCCCAGATTCTGTAAGGCACAGTACAAATGGACTTCCATGGACATCTCTCTGACAGAAGACGATTGGACAGAATTTTGTGAGACATATAAGACCTCGGTCATAGCATCAAGGGACCGTATCATACAAATTAAGATCTTTCATCAGTCTCATCTCACCCCGACTAGGTTGCGTAAGATGGGACTGATGCCCAGAGCTAGCTGCTTCCGGGGCTGCAGAGAGGAAGCTGATTTTATTCACTGTTTCTGGACATGCCCAATGGTAAACGACTTCTGGAGGGAAGTGGGTTCTTTTATTTCCTCAGCCTTGGGCCTGCCCAATATTGTACATCCCAAAAATGGCCTCTTGGGAATTTTTGGTGAACTACAATTATCTTCACATGCAAAAAGGTTACTACGTATCCTCTATTTCTACGCTAGAAAAACTATCCTGTTGACATGGAAGGGTACACAATCCTCAATGAAAAACCTCTGGTTAAAACTAATTAATGACGCTATACCACTGTACAAACTTACCTTTGAGCTTCGGAAACATAAAAAAACATTCCACAAAATTTGGGACAGATGGCTGAGCAGCCCACTGACCCTCTCCCAATAATGTATCTACCACATGATCTCTTATAGACCGTGCCAGGTCAAAGCATAATGTACTACTTTTAGCATGCCTGCACTATTGCTCCTTCATGGAAACATGGGAAGGAAAGGGGGGGGGGGGGGGGAAGAGCACTGAGATAAGGTTCATTAATACTTGACTAATTGTTTCACCAATTGCCTTACTATATCAACCTATTGTCGGCTGAAACGAGTTATTGTATATGTCTGCAACACTGTGCTTCTTCTTGGTGGGTTTTTTTTTTTTTTTTTTGTGTTTATTGTTTGTATGTTGGTGTAAAAAACTCAATAAAAATATCTTTAAAAAAAAAAAAAAAAAAAAAAAACTGCAGCCTGGGCAAGGCTGCCGATGGAAACTCACAAGGCTGCCGATGGAAACTCACAAGGCTGCCGATGGAAACTCACAAGGCTGCCGATGGAAACTCACAAGGCTGCATTGATCTGCATTTAAATGTTATTTTTTTTTTTTATTAAAATCCCCTCCTAAACTTGGTGTGCGTGTTATACGCCGATAGATACGGTAGTTCAGTTTTCACAGCTTGGGCGAAACAATGGAGATTAAATTGCTAAAATAATTGTTTAAAGTGCTTAATTTTTTTTTTTTTTTGCTGTCCTGTCTTCTATGACCAGTCAGGCACTCTACTTATCAGCAATGACAAGGCCCATGTTGCAGTTGTGGGACAAACACGTGTTAAAGATAAAATAAAATATGCAGCCCAGAATCTTTCCTCAAATGACATGTAATGAGACCAGCCCCCACAATAAATATAATGCCCATATGTGACACTGGTACCTGTTGCCCGCCACGTCCAACACGTGCAGTTCCGTGGCATTGGCCAGCTCTGGCGGGAGAGAGGTCAGCTGGTTATCACGCAGGCACAGCATGTTTAGACTGGAGCAGCCTCCGATCTCACTGGGCAGAGAGGTCAGCCGATTGCGGTCCACATTCAGATTGGTCAGCTTGGTGAGATTCCCCATGGACTTGGGCAGATACTGGGAAGGATTAAAAACAAAAAAATAATTTTACAGTAAAATTGCAAATCTCCAGCAAGAAAGAGAAAACACCCAAACTAGTGCCCATTGGAATTGATTTGCTTGTCAAAGCGGTTTACTCTGCAAGTGCAATACTATTATTAAAAAACTTTTTAAATGCAGTATATAGCACTATGAGCTCCCTTTCTTCAAAGTGATTTGAATACCAAACACGTAATACTTACCTGCTCTGTGCAGTTGTTTTTAAACAGAGGAGCTCCAATCCTCCTCTTCTTGGGTCCCCCACTGGCGCTCCTGACCCCCTCAGAGCACGCAGTTTGCTATGCAGGCGCGTTCCTGAGCCACTGCTCTGCATATCCATTCAGATACGGAGCCGCAGCTCGGCCCCTTCTCTCTCCTCATTGACAGCAGTGGGAGCCAATGACTCAATGCGCGAGAGAGAGAGAGAGGAGAGAGAGAGAGAGAGAGAGAGAGAGAGAGAGAGAGAGAGAGAGAGAGAGAGAGAGAGAGAGAGAGAGAGAGAGAGAGAGAGAGAGAGAGAAGAGAGAGAGAGAGAGAGAGAGAGAGAGAGAGAGAGAGACCCTGAGAGCTGATGCTCTTGTGCACGTTGCTGGATCGAGAGAATACTCAGGCGAGTATTTGGGGGGGGGGGGTTGCTGCACACAGAAGGTTTATTACCTTAATGCAAAGAAAGCATGAAGGAAAAAAAAAAAAAACTCCAGCCTTTAGAACCACTTTAATATTTCTAAGCGCTTATGATCTCCTTTGCAAGATCTTGTGGTCTGGTAAACATCCGGTTTGCCCTAAAAACCACACAGTGGTGACACTTTCACAAAAAAATTTTGCACTAGGATGGACTTCATTTTTTTGTGTACGAAATATTGGACTATTCATTATATTTACCGTATAAGCCGACCCGAATATAAGCCGAGGCCCCCAATTTTACCACAAAAAAAACTGGGAAAACGTATTGACTCGAGTATAAGCCTAGGGTGAGAAATGCGCAGCTACTGCAAGTGTAAAAGAGGGTCAACAATGCCCATTTGCAGCCATAGGTCACCTAAACTTCAAACTTGGTAGTTAGGGGTTCCTAGATGCCCCCTAACTGCAGCCAAATTTAGGGTCTCTGGACCCAAAGGGTCTTGAAATGACATTGCTGCAGATGGACACAGTTGAGCGACTTAGGTGCCCCGTATCTCGGGGTCACTTGGTTCTAGGAACCCCACATTTGGTATGCAAACCCAGTGGAACACCACTACAACATTCCTATCACCAAGTGGTCCCCGAGATACGGGGGCCCCAAAGTCAGTTCGAAAATGTCAAGCACTTTTCTGCAGAGAGAATGACATTTTCCAAACCGACTTTGGGGCCCTGTATGTTGTAGTGCTAGATCCTCTGGGTTTGCACACCAAATTTGGGGTTCCTTGCACCAAGTGGCCCCGAGATACGGGGGCCCCAAAGTCGGGTCGGAAAATGTCATTCTCTGCTGCAGAAAAGTGCTCGACTCCAGTATAAGCCGAGGGGGTCACTTTCAGCACAAAAATATGTGCTGAAAAACTCGGCTTATACTCGAGTATATACGGTATGTCTTTTTTTACACTTTGCACCTTATGGGGAATGCTTATGTAGGTACATTTTTGCACATGAACTGCACCATTTAGCTATTTTTTTCCCCACACAATAGTGGATATAGAACATATAGATTATTGGAAGGTATCACTCAATATTATTTGAATATAGAATATTGGAAGGTATCACTCATTATTATTTGAATATAGAATATTGGAAGGTATCACTCACTATTATTTGAATATAGAATATTGGAAGGTATCACTTATTTGAATATAGAATATTGGAAGGTATCACTCACTATTATTTGAATATAGAATATTGGAAGGTATCGCTCATTATTTGAATATAGAATATTGGAAGGTATCGCTCACTATTATTTGAATATAGAATATTGGAAGGTATCACTCATTATTATTTGAATATAGAATATTGGAAGGTATCGCTCACTATTATTTGAATATAGAATATTGGAAGATATCACTCATTATTTGAATATAGAATATTGGAAGATATCACTCATTATTTGAATATAGAATATTGGAAGGTATCACTCATTATTATTTGAATATAGAATATTGGAAGGTATCGCTCACTATTATTTGAATATAGAATATTGGAAGGTATCACTCATTATTTGAATATAGAATATTGGAAGGTATCGCTCATTATTTGAATATTGGAAGATATCACTCATTATTTGAATATAGAATATTGGAAGATATCACTCATTATTTGAATATAGAATATTGGAAGGTATCACTCATTATTTGAATATAGAAAATTGGAAGGTATCACTCATTATTATTTGAATATAGAATATTGGAAGGTATCACTCATTATTATTTGAATATAGAATATTGGAAGGTATCACTCATTATTTGAATATAGAATATTGGAAGGTATCACTCACTCATTATTTAAGTCTTTGATTCACATGGGATATTTTTCAAGAGACAGCGTATTATTCTTTTTACTGTATGTGTGGTCTAGTATTTAGGAATCAGTGCAGCAGTCTCACCAATTGCCAAGCACGAGTCACACGATTTTTTATATTTTTTTTTAATAAAGGAGGAACTGCAGTCTTCTCACATAATTTGTAATAAAAACATCTTTGCCATTCTGAAGCTTCCCTCCAAACACTTTGCATATTATCTTATATATATATACACTGATTCTGTACACGCCAAATATGCGCCACTGAGTCTGGCTGCAGCCATTTTAACTGTGGGCAGCTGAAGCTGCTGCCTGTTCACTTCCTGGATTTACACAGACACACACACCTCCAGTTCTGCAGCTTTCATTGGCCCTCTTATGACTCACGCTCCCTTCCAGGCTCTCGTGCGAGAGCTGTGCATGATCAGCCTAGGCTAATGACCAGACAAGAAACAGGAAGTGGGCTGTATAGGGGATTTACTGGCAGAAAAAAAAGGGCAGAGGATTTACCGTATATACTCGAGTATAAGCCGAGTTTTTCAGCACATTTTTTTTGTGCTGAAAGTGCTCCTGTCGGCTTATACTCGAGTCAAGCACTTTTCTGAAGAAAAAATTAAATTTTCTGACCCGACTTTGCGGCCCGGTATCTCGGGCCACTTGGTGCTAGGAACCCCAAATTTGGATATGTTGTAATGTTGGTTCCACTGGGTTTGCACACCAAATCTTATCCTTCCTAGTACCAAGTGGCCCCAGAGATACGGGGCCGCATAGTTGGGTTGGAAAATGTCATTTTTTGCTGCAGAAAAGTGCTTGACATTTTCCGACCCGACTTTGGGGCCCCGTATCTCGGGGCCACTTAGTGCTAGGAACCTAATTTGGTGTGCAAACCCAGTGGAACCAACATTACAACATATCCAAATTGGGGGTTCCTAGCGCCAAGTGGCCCCCGAGATACAGGGCCCCAAAATCGGTCAACTGTGTCCATCTGCAGCAATGTAATTTCGGGACCCTTTGGGTCCAGAGACCCCAAATTTTGGCTGCAGCTAGGGGGGCATCTAGGAACCCTTAACTACTGAGTTTGAAGTTCAGGGAACCTATGGCTGCAAATGGGCACAGTGAGGTTGCAAATGGGCATTGTTGACCCTCTTTTCCACTTACAGTAGCTGCACATTTCTCACCCTAGGCTTATACTCGAGTCAATAAGTTTTCCCAGTTTTTTGTGGCAAAATTAGGTGCCTCGGCTTATATTCAAGTCGGCTTATACTCGAGTATATACGGTAATAGATGGAAAGTTGAAAAAATGACCGAAGCTCTGCTTTAAGTCCGTCTTTTAGACATTTGGGAAAGAGCTATACTTTTATCTAGATCTTTCCATTCTTAGAGGAATAAGAGCGAAAAAAAAAAAAAAAAACATAAAAAAAAAAATATGTTTCTTGTCTTTCAGCCCCATATAATACATCTCATCATTGCTCGGCTTTTCCTGCTTAAAATATTCCAAATTGAGCAAAAAGCCTTTAGGAAGGTCATCCACTTCTTCCAGCAATAATTTACATCTGGTAGTACTCTGGAGCCTTTGGATGAAGATGAATGTCAAAATGACAAAGACTTTGGATGAGAATCTGGGTCAGAATCCTCTGTATCCTGCTAGAGGGAGCAATGGAAGAGGAAGAAGCAGGCGGAGGTGGTGTGTTTTTTTTTTTTATTTACAATCGGCCAACAGGGATAGAAAGGATTAAAAAAGGTGCAATGGACATACAAATAAAAAAATTAAAATAAAAAAAAAACTTTACATGTTTTATTTGGACAATCATTTTGTCAAACAAATAGGGAAGCTCCATACAACAAAGGACAGACACTGCTACCAGGAAGCAATGGGCTTCAGTGAACCAATGTCCTCTATAGGGCTGAAACAACTAATCGATTACTATTTTCATAATCGATTAATCGGCCAGTAACATAATTGGGTTTAAAAAAAATAATAAAATGAGCCCTTTATAGTACAAAAAGAGAAAATCGCTACTGTAAGTATTACTTTCACAGTTCTACAGTAAAATAATTAACCCCTTACAGCAGTGATTATCTGCTTTTTTTTCTTGTACTATAAAGCGCTCATTTTAGTTTTTTTAACCCCCATTATGTTACTAAACGTCTTAGACCTGGTTCATATGTATGTATTTTTTGGTGCTTTTTGCATTAACGCACTACAGTTCATTTAACATGGTTTCCTATGGGAAACGTTCACATCTACGCTTTTTTCAGCTGCTGCGTATATTGGAAAGGGTCAGGGACTTTTATTTTTTTCAACGCAAAACAGTGCTTTTTAGCACATTGGAGGACACAGATTATAGACTCAACGGCCACGCCGTGCAATGACCCATCTGGGTGCCATCCAGACGCCACCTCTAGTGCATTGCACAACTCCTCATCCAGAAGCTGTGGGGCACAGATGTAATGTCGCTCCAACTGGGGAAAGCCCATCAACCAGTTAAGCAGAAGTGACACAGTGGGGGGGGGGGGGGGGGGGGGGGTTTTGCAGCAATTTGTGATTTTTTAATGATGCCAAGCTGCAGAAACCGGCTCACCTGCCATCCTAGAAGCTGACCGAGGAAAAAATAAATCTGAGATTTCAGTCACGTAGAACCTCTTTCTCAAGGTGACATGGAGAATATGACTTCAAAAACGTCTGTTTTTTTTTCTGACACATTGCACTGAACAAAAGTATTGCTGCTCAGCTTACGGATTGTTGGCTAACTTGACGAATGTAAACATTTCTGTGCATCCAGTCATGTGCGCTCACCCATAACCAGCCAGGCCTCTGAGGTGCGTGTAATTGGCCAAAAAACAGTGCCTCTTTACAATTCTCGCTATTGGGAATGCCTGTAATTAAGGTAAAACAGCTCTACCATCAAATAAATAGAAGAATGATTTCTATAATACTACATGTTGCATGCCAAGCGCTTCTTCAGGAGCTCAGGGAACCATTATTATTTTTGGTAAGAGGCCTGTTGCGTTGATGTTCGGTGGAGGATAAGTCTGTATTCACCTAATTTGTATTTCTGTGGGCGATTCCAGCGTTTTTGCCTGAACAAGGACTTTATTTCAAACACTATGGACTTTTTATTTGCAATACTACATTTATAGCGCTGCATATCATTATATTTTTCAACTATTATGCGTGAAAAGAAGTCGGCTTCGCTATTTTTAGTGGTACTTTACCGTCGTTTTAAATGCACTTTTTGGCTGACAGCGTGGCGCTTTTAACTCCGCTAGCGGCTGAAAAAGGGTTAAAAGCGATTTGCGGGCGCTTCGGCTGCGCTGGCCATTGGTTTCAAATGGCAGGGGTGTTTTAGGAGCAGTGCATATACCGCTCCCGCAACGCCCCAAGGACTTTTTTCCCCCCCATCCTGCAAGCGCAGCGCCCCAGTGTTAAAAGAACACTTTCACACTGGGGCTGCAGGGACGGCGTTTTTCAAGCGCTTTATAGGCGCTATTTTTAGCCCTTTAGTGCCCAAAAACACCTCGGGGTGAAAGCAGCCTACCACGAGTATCTTTGTCATATATAAAACACAAAAAAGTTGAACGCAAAATAACATTCATATAACAAATAAAACATTCCGACTGTCCAACCCCAATATGGCCACCAAGTGAATACCCAATCCAAGTGGGATAAGCAGATCAACAACAATGGGGGCATGAATATGGTAATTTGTATTATAGATATCATTCTTTTTTTATGTTGTGCATAAGGTTGATGGTAGAGCTGTTTCACCTCAATTACAGGCATTCCCAATAGCGTGATTTTTAAAGTGTTCCGTTTTATGGCTCTTTGAATTTTTATATTAAAGATATTATATTTTTCTAAACGTGTGTACTGTAGTGCCTACAAAGTCCAAATTTCCATGATCTCTAGTCTATTCTCAATTAATCAGGACGCGGCACATATTATATGTTCCAGTATCCACAGTACCACTCTGTGGTGATACATGGTAAAATATGTATTCATGAACCTTTCTGAACATGTTTCACCCATATTTAGGTTGCAACAGGTTTAGCTCCCCCCCCCCCTCCCTTTGGCAGCAAGTCGGCGATCTCATCCCTGTACTCTCCGCCACAATACAAAGAGTGCGGGCGTGCAGGGCGTGTCATTGATTCACAGATCCCTTTCTGTAGTTCTCAATGAACTACCATGTTGTTGAACGCTGTGGTAATTCATTGATTCTTCCATTCAGTGCGAAACTGCCTGCCCATATGATGTACGAGGCAGACAGCTTACACTGACAGTCTGCAGGAGACCTGCATGGCATCAGCTGATCGCTGGTGCCATGCTTTCCAGGCTCCTTAAAGAAAAAATAATAAATGCACATTTTTTTTTTTTTTTTTTGCAAAAAAAAAAAAAAAAAAGTGTCTTATTTTTTTGTTAAAAGGAGAACTTTTCCTTTAACCAAAACCCATCTGGAGAAAATGATATACTGTATATACTCGAGTATAAGCCAACCCGAATACAAGCCGAGGCACCTAGTTTTACCACAAAAGAATGGGAAAACGTATTGACTAGAGTATAAGCCTAGGGTGAGAAATGCGCAGCTACTGTAAGTGGAAAAGAGGGTCAACAATGCCCATTTGCAGCCTCACTGTGCCCATGTGCAGCCTCACTGTGCCCATGTGCAGCCAAAGGTCCCCCAAACTTCAAACTTGGTAGTTAAGGGTTCCTAAATGCCCCCTATCTGCAGCCAAAGGGTCCCGAAATGACATTGCTGCAGATGGACACAGTTGATAGACTTTGGGGCCCTGTATCTCGGGGTAACTTGGCTAGGAACCCCATCTTTGGGTATGTTGTAGTGCTAGTTCCACTGGGTTTGAATACCAAATTTTCTAGCACCAAGTGTCCCCAAGATATGGGGCCCCAAAGTCGGGTCAGAAAATGTCAAGCACTTTTCTGCGGCAGAGAATGACATTTTCCGAACCGAATTTGGGGCCACTGTATCTCGAGCCCCAAAGTCGGCTCGGAAAATGTCATTTTCTGCTGCACAAAAGTGCTTGACTCGAGTATAAGCCGAGAGGGGCATTTTCAGCATAAAAAAAACTTGCTGAAAAACTCGGCTTATACTCGAGTATATACGGTAGGCTTCTATTGTTAGTTGCCTTGCTGTCATGGTGATCCAGTACAAGTATGCAGATCAGACGTTCGGACTTGCTGCATGCTTATCCCAGGTCAGTGCATAGAAAGTATTAATGTCAGAGTCAGCCAGACAACTAGTATTTGAAGGAAGCCAGAAAAGCCACCGACATGACTCTCCCCCTGACAAGCCTCTGTTATAACCTACTGATTTAATTCTAGAGCTCTTAAATAGCAATGGTGGCACCAGATTACCGTCAGCAGGTTCTCAGTAAGAATAATCTCGCTCATATTTTCACAGTCTCCGATGGACTCGGTCAGCTGGGTCAGGCGGTTCTGATCAACTTTCAAGATGGACAATTGTTTCAGGTGTCCTAAAAACAAAAAGAGGCAGAAACATAATAAAGTGGGCATACCAGAAGGAAGGGACCTACTGGCTGAACCAAGCAGCCTGGCAGCTAACCAATGAGAATCACAATTTTTAAATAGGGGACTGACCTATCACCTGCACCCAGTGCCTGGAGGCTAACCATTGAAAATCCGATTTCTCAAAAAAGGGCCTGACCAATCATACCCAGTGGACAGGAGGCTAGCCAGTAAGAATCCAAATTTTTGACTAGACGGTCTTATAGACGGCACCCAGTGCCTGGAGGCTAACCAGTAAGAAGCTGATTTCTGACCAAGGGCCTAACCCAGCCTTTCTCAACCTTTTCAGCACAGAGGAACCCTTGAAATAACTGGTTTCAGGGAACCCATGCTAAAAATGACTATATCTACAAGTCATGGTACATTAGTGTGATGGTCAGTAGGAAGATTGCTCCTTACACTTGTGGACATTGAGAAGAATGAGCTCCTTACATATAGCTAAAAAGATCAATGGTGTCAGTGGGAACTTATCTGAAAGACAGAAATTGCTCAAGGAACCCCTAGCAACCTCTGGAGGAACCCTAGATCTCCATGGAACCCTGGCCTAACCAATCACCTGCATGGGTGGGGGGGGGGGGGGGCTTTACCCCTTTTGCATTGGGGGGGGGGGGCGGGCCCCCTTTCGGGGGGGGGGGGGGCGGGACACCTTTCGTATTGGGGGGGGGGTGGGCACTGCTCAGCGGGGAATCTGTCCGCTGATCCCCGCTGAGCAGGCAGATGGCTTGTCCATGTCCACTCCACTTATGCAGAGCAGACACAGCCAGCTGTCCTCTATGGGCGGTCGGATGAAAATGGACTGTCCATTTACACCCGACGGCCATCTGAACCGATCCGCAAGATGGATGGGGAATGGATTCCCATCTAACGTTTTTTGGCGGATAGGATCGGATGTTGGAGGGTTCAACAGACCAGCACAGTCCATTTACATCCAATCGCCCATATAGGGACAATAGATGGTCCGGATCCGATCAGGTTGCCCGTGTGAAAGGGGCCTTACTATAGCAGACTTTATATGTATATGGAAGCTCATCACTTTGATCTGCAGATGAATGCAAAACAGTAGATACAAAAATAAAACCTTGTATCTATTTCCCAGCAAAAAAAAACCCAAAACAAACAAGGTTACTTTGTATCTCTACTTCCCATCAAAAAAAAAAAATTGTTACTTTGTATCCCATCAAAAAATAATGTTACTTTGCATCTGTATCTCCTATCTGAAAAAATGCGTCAGATGGTCCAGTTCTTTGAGAGAAGTATTTACACTGCAATTTCTGTTCATTTCGACAGTCGGGAATCACCAACAAGTGGGGTGAGCAGCAGTGGGCCAGGACAGGGAATACTACACACGTCTGAAAAGACATTACTTTAACCAGTTGTTGATACTGGATATACTACAGACCTCTATAAAAAAAATAAAGTATATGTAATAAAAGCATAATAATATCTGTGAAGCTACAGCTGCCATACCCAGAAGATGTACAATCATGATTGCAGAGCTCTGCACAGGTGTTGAAGGCTCCCTGGAAGCTGTACTAACCTATTCCAGATGGTAAGCTGGTCAGCAGGTTCTGAGATAGCAGCAGGTCGGTGAGAGACACAAGGCCGCTGATCTCGGCAGGAAGTTCCTCTAGCTTGTTCTCGGAGACATCCAGGCACACCAATCGCCGTAGATTCCCCAATTCCTGCAATACAGGGGGACAGAGAAAAGGTTACCACATGTGCTAGCACAGACCACCAGTGCTGAAGTGCACACAGCTATAACACAAAATAGTAAAGTCCTCAGCACTCCAAGCAAGGGCTTGCAAAATGTATTATGAACACAATGTCACAAAAGGTCAGATAACATTTCAGGACCTCTCATGCCGCGTACACACGTATTTTCATAATCGATTAGTTGGCCGATTATTGTTTTGATTAGTTGGTTAATAACCTTAAAAAAAAGTGTGGTGTATAATTTAGTTACCGTATTTATCGGCGTATAACACGCACTTTTTCCCCCTAAAAATCGGGGGAAAGTCGTGGGTGCGTGTTATACGCCGATATCCCAAAAAAAAAAAAAAAAAAATGGCAAGCGCCGCCGAAAAATAGCGAGCGCCGCCGAAAAAAACCAAGGCGCGGCCGAAAAAACCCGAAGCCGCGCCGGAATAGACCGAGCAGACTGTTCGGCTCTACTCGGAGTCCCGCCTCCCTGCGCTCGTTCCGGAAACAGCAGGGAGGCGGGACCGCGATCGGAGCTGAACAGTCGGCTCGGCCTTTTCCGGGGCCGCGCCGGTCTTTTTCGGCCGCGCCTCGGACTTTTTCGGTGGCGCGCGTGACAGAGTCTCGGCGGCGGGAAATTTTAACCCGGACCGGACTTCTAATGTCGCTGGGCATGGCTGCAATGACGCTGGCAAGGTACAACGTCCCTGGGCAAGGCTGCACTGACGCTGGGCAAGGCTGCAAATGACGCTGGGCAAGGCTGCAAATGACGCTGGGCAAGGCTGCAAATGACGCTGGGCAAGGCTGCAAATGACGCTGGGCAAGGCTGCAAATGACGCTGGGCAAGGCTGCAAATGACGCTGGGCAAGGCTGCAAATGACGCTGGGCAAGGCTGCAAATGACGCTGGGCAAGGCTGCAAATGACGCTGGGCAAGGCTGCAAATGACGCTGGGCAAGGCTGCAAATGACGCTGGGCAAGGCTGCAAATGACGCTGGGCAAGGCTGCAAATGACGCTGGGCAAGGCTGCAAATGACGCTGGGCAAGGCTGCAAATGACGCTGGGCAAGGCTGCAAATGACGCTGGGCAAGGCTGCAAATGACGCTGGGCAAGCTGCAAATGACGCTTAAATGTAAGTTTTTTTTTTTTTTCCCTAAACTTCCCTCCTAAAACTTTTTTTCCTTAAAATGCCCTCCTAAACTTGGGGTGCGTGTTATACGCCGGTGCGTGTTATACGCCGATAAATACGGTAATATGTAAAGTTTAAAAAAAATTTATTCTTAAATATCTATATAGTGGTAAATATAAATAACCAACTATATGGTTATGGAGCAAAATCTCTAATCCACTCTGAAGGTGCTGAGAAAGTCTGAAAGGTCACAGGTTGGGCAGCAAGGAGTTAAGCGTTGGGGGTACAATTTTTACTTGCTTTTGGCACCGACAGCCTCATATTGAGGACAACCACCGCAGGAGACCAAGAACCAAAAACCAGAATACCAGGTTAATGAAAACCCCTCTCTATGAAACCCTTTTTAAACTCCAAACTGTTTGGATAAAGCCCAAAATGATTCAGCAGAGCAGCGATAAACCTCCCCAGGAGCTTAAAAAAAAAATGCTGTTTCTGTTCTGAACCAATAGACGGCGGTCAGGATTTCTCCAGGATGAGGAAACCGAATATCATTCAGTCTAGGAGTCAACATTCACTGAGCTGGATTGCTGAGGCTTGGCATGGAGACAAAGGGGGGTCTAGATGTAATTCTATATCCGTGGCTTGTAGAAGGAAATGTTAAACCTCTGATCATGGAACCCCCCCAACAGAACATGCTAAAAATCACTAGACACCACCATTGTATTCAACAGTCAGGTGAGCGAGGTGGCAGAAAAACTCACCAGAGGCAGAGCTGTGAGCTGGTTCCGGTCCAGCCACAATTCTCGGAGGTTAGGAAGGGCACCGAGTGTGTCAGGCTGTGATGGAGAAAACGGGAGAGATTAATAGTTCAAAAACCAGAACAGTATTCCAATTTGCAAGACAAAGACAGCTTCCATCGATAGCTTCTCTCCTTACCAGAACCTGTAGGTCATTGCTTCCGAGATCCAAATGTTCCAATTTAACCAGGAATGAAAGAGACCTGCAAAACAGCAGATAAACATCAGTCAATGATGGAAAAAAAAAAAATGGTTTTCCACCTCCGCCAGCGCAGAAACTTTAATACAATATCGCCATCGTTCATCCCCGTTGTGACCGAATATCAATAAGACCGCAATCCCACCTCTGACACCAGTTTATCCTGATCAGGATACCACCTCTGCTGTGACCATATAATCCCTAAAAAGATCCCAACCTCTGCTATGACTTGATAACCACTATTATATTATATTATATTACACAATTTATATATCGCCAACAGTTTACGCAGTGCTTACAAAGTATAGGGGGGGGGACAACACAATTACAGTACAATACAAACGGTACAAGAGGGCCCGGCTCATAGAGCTTACATTCTAAAGGGACGGGGTGGTGGTACAAAAGGTAATAGCTGCAGAGAATGATTTGATGGGGGGTGGCTCGGGGACAATTGTTGTTAGGTGGGTGTGGGATAGGCTTCCCTAAATAAATTCGTTTTCAGGGATCTCTTAACCACTTTCAGCCCCGGACCATTTTGGTGGCTTAAGACCAGACCACTTTTTGCGATTCGGCACTGCGTCGCTTTAACGGACAATTGCGCGGTCGTGTGACGTGGCTCCCAAACAAAATTGACGTCCTTTTTTTCCCACAAATAGAGCTTTCTTTTGGTGGTATTTGATCACCTATGCGGTTTTTATTTTTTGCGCGATAAAAAAAGAGCGACAATTTAGAAGAAAAAAAAAATAATCGCATTATTTTTTGCTATAATAAATATCCCACAAAAATATATAAAAACACATTTTGTTTCCTCAGTTTAGGCCGATACGTATTCTTCTACATATTTTTGGTAAAAAAAAATCAAAAAAAAAAAAAATCGCAATAGGCGATTGATTGGTTTGCGCAAAAGTTATAGCGTTTACAAAATAGGCATCACTAGTTGCTAAGCAGAACAGGGAGATGCTGTTTATTTACGCATTTCCCCGTGCAGCCATCCCGTGAGACTATCGCGGGTATCCCCGCGGCGATCGAGTCCAAGGGACCCGCGACCGGCCTCGCGGGGGTCCCGACTGGCGGGCGCTCGATGGCACGACGGCATCTTAAAGGGAACGTACCTGTACGCCCTTATGCTTGTCCGTGCCATTCTGGCGACGTACATCGCTGTGCGCCGGTCGGGAAGCGGTTAAAGGTGGACAGGGTAGGGGGTGTGAACTACTAAAAAGATCCCAACCTCTGCTGACACCAGATTATCACCAACAAGGACTACAAACTCAACTTTTCTTTACCACTATACAGGCTATTCTCCCTTCAGTCTATCATGAATGCTACTGCAAGACCCATTCACCTTGCCAACCGCTCAGTGACCGCCATCCCTCTCTGCCAACCCCTTCGCTGCTTTCCAATTGCTGAATAAATACAATTTAAAAATCGAACAACATGCAAAGCCATCCACAACAGGCTGCATGACCAACTTCATCTCAAAATATCACCCAAGCCATCCGCTCTGCTCTTTCCAAGACCTCTGGGCTCTCTAGCTACCTCATCACCCCCCCTCCTATGCTTGTATCCAGGATTTCTCCAGAGCCTCTCCCATTCTCCGCAACTTCTTACACCAGGGGTGCTCAACCTTTGGAAGAGCGAGAGCCAGGGGAACCCAGAGGTGCACTGCACCTGCGTATTAGTGTGAAAGCAGCCCACTTACCCTTTTTTTTATAAAGGGCTAGAATGCCCACTGCAAAAGTGCAGTGTATATGTTGTTTAAATATGCTGACCTTTTCCTCTTCCAGCTTCAGCTGGCATCGCTCTCCAGGCTGCTAGAAAGGCACTTGATATCACTGCGGCAGGGACAGGAGATGGTGCTACAGAGGAAGCGTCGGCTTACGCGGCTCCTGCTCCCTCCACGGCCGGCACTGGCCCTCATGCACTCTGATGTTCTGGGATGGCGGGTCGTGCTACCCATTGATTGCGATCTGGGCTTGCCAACCAACCATCCCAGAGCACGGGCATGCGGTTTCCTGTTTGAGGTCATGGGCACCATTAGAGGGTTGAGCACCCTTACCTTATATTAATCTGTCCACCCATCTCCTACACTTTCCACATTGAGATGATCTCCCAAAACTCATCTCCTCAGGGAAGCCCATCAATCTTTACCCAACACCTGAAATGTAATAATACCTCCATGTGTATTACACAAAGCATGTTACCATGTGTTTATTCTGAATGGCATCCAATCCACCTTGAAGTGTAACGCAGTGAACACACATTGCAGTGTGCTGCCAAAAATGGCACCCGCAGTATTTTTGATGCATTAGGCAGCCATTCAAATGAATGGGCTGCCTTAACACAACACACATTAAAACCACTGACCGACCGGCGCACGACTATATACGCCATGACTTTGAAGAGGGATATCTCGGTAATGACAGCAGCTGCTGCCACAACCGAGGTATCCATCTCTTCAGGTGGCGGTTCGGTTAACTATAATGGTGGTCTTTGCAGAGGATTCGCCGCAAGATCACCGTTATCGGTGGCGGGAGAGGGCCCCCCCCCTCTCGCCGCTCTCCTGCGCCCTCCGCCACTTACGGGAGCCATCTGTAGCGGCGGAGGCGATCGGGCCCTAACCGTGGCTGGGTATGGATACGAGTGTGGCTAAGATGGCCCCCACACCATAGCAGAGAGGAAGCGATGTCACTTCCGTCCATACGTCTTAAAGGCACATTTTTTTGTCGTCATTTTTTTCAAATGACAACATTTTCTTTTTTTCTTTTATTGCATTTAAGTCCAAATATGAGATCTGAGGACTTTTTGACCCCCATATCTCATATTTAAGAGGACCTGTCATGCTTTTTTCTATTACAAGGGATGTTTACATAACTTGTAATAGGAATAAAAGTGACCCAATTTTTTTTAAAAACAGTGTAAAAAATAAATAAAATAAATAAGAAAAAAAAAATGATTTTTTTAAAGCTCCCCGTCCCGATGAGCTCGCGCGCAGAAGCAGACGCATACGAAAACGGTGTTCAAACCACACGTGAGGTATCGCCACAAACATTAGAACAAGAGCAATAATTCTAGCCCCAGACCATCTCTGTAACTCAAAAGATGCAACCTGTAGAATTTTTTTAAATGTTGCCTATGGAGATTTTTTTTTTAAGGGTAAAAGTTTGATGCCATTCCACGAGCGGGCGCAATTTTGAAGCGTGACATGTTGGGTATCAATTTACTCGGCGTAACATTATATTTCACAATATAAAACAAAAAAATTGGGCTAGCTTTACTGTTGTCTTTTTGTTCAAAAAGGTGATTTTTTTTCCCCAAAAAAAGTGCGATTGTAAGACCGCTGCGCAAATACGGTGTGACAAAAAGTATTGCAATGACCGCCATTTTATTCTCTAGGGTGTTAGAAATTTTTTTTTTTAGAATGTTTGGGGGTTCCAAGTAATTTTCTAGCAAGAAAATGTGTTTTTAACTTGTAAACACAGAGTCTGAAAAAGAGGCCTGGTCTTTAAGTGGTTAACACGCGGTAATGCACCACGATTGTGTGAATGAGCCCCAACAAAAAAAAAAATCACTGGCAGTTCTCATCCTCCTAATTTTGTCTAACAATCGCCGTCTGGACATTTCATTTATGGCTGGCTGCCATCTAGCGATTGCAATTGTCTAAAAGGGTATGTCCGGGCATTGCATAAATTTACCCCTGAAACTATTCCCTCCCCCTCCGCTAAATTAAGTCCCAACATAATTTTTTTTTTTCTTTAACTTTTTCTGTAGCAAGAAACAGTTATTTACAACCCGTGTCATCACCTTGGAGGGTGGTCATTCTAACTGGGGCAGCTGCTGGGAAGTCAGTCTCTATTAACCGCTTCCCGACCGCCTCATGAAGATATACGTCTACAGAATGGCACGGGCAGGCAAAAGCACGTACCTGTACGTCCCCTTTAAGTTGCCTGCCCCTGGGTCGCCGCTGGTGTCCCGCGATCGGGTTACGGAGCTGAAGAACGGGGAGAGGTTTGTGTAAACAAACCTCTCCCTGTGCTTCCTACTCTGCCTGTCATTGATTGGCTAATGTAAAAAAACACACACACGTCAGAGCCCATAACCCCTCCCCCAAGTGGTTAACTCTTTCACTACAACTGTCATTTATACAGGAATTAATGCATTTTAAATAGCATTGATTGCTGTATAAATGACAATGGTCCCAAAAATGTGTCAAAAATGTCCGATGTGTCCGCCATAATGTCGCAGTCACAATAAAAATCGCTGATCGCTGCCAATACTAGTAAAAAAAAAAAAATAATAATAAAAATGCTATAAAACTATCCCCTATTTTGTAAACGCTATAACTTTTGCGCAAACCAATCAATAATCGCTAATTGCGATTTTTTTTACCAAAAATATGTAGAAGAATACGTATCGGCCTAAACAGAGGAAAAAATATGTTTTTTTATATATTTTTTGGGATATTTCTTAAAGCAAAAAATATTGAATTTTTTTCAAAATTGTCGCTCTATTTTTGTTTATAGCGCAAAAATAAAAACCGCAGGGCGATCAAATACCACCAAAAGAAAGCTCTATTTGTGGGAAAAAAAGGACGCAAATTTGTTTTGGAGCCACGTCGCACGACCGCGCAATTGTCATTTAAAGCGACGCAGTGCCGAATCGCAAAAAGGGGTCTGGTCCTTTGGCTGCCAATTGGTCCGGGGCTGAAGTGGTTAAGGGAGGTAAATAATGATTACCAGCTAAGAAGCAATGGGATGGATTTACTAAAAAGAAAATAGACTGTGCACTATTGCAAGTGCATTTTCTCCAGAGCTTAGTAAATTAGCTAAAGCTTTACTATACAGAGAATACCCAAATCTAGGGCTGCAACTAACGATTAATTTCATAATCGATTAGTTGGCCGATTATTGTTTTGATTAATAACCTTAAAAAAAAAAAAAAGCGTGGTGTATAATTTAGTTAATTTGTAAAGTTTTAAAAAAAAGGCAATTTATTCTTAAATACTGTATCTCTATACAGTGGTAAATATAAACAACCAACTATATGGTTAGGGAGCAAAATATCAAATCAACTCTGAGAATAACAGACAGAAGAGATATACTGTATAAACTATTAGAGGGGAGATACTGGATACACTATTAGAGGGGATATACTGTATATACTATTAGAGGATATATACTGTATATACTATTAGAGGATATATACTGTTAGAGGATATATACTGTATATACTATTGGAAGAGATATACTATTAGAAGAGATATACTGTTTTTTGGCCAATTTGTTTTTGGGCAGATAAAAAAATAAAAATTGCTGCAAAAACACACTACATGCTTTTCTGCAGCTTCTCCATTGAAGTATATTAAACCAAAAAAGCACAGTTTTGCATAAAAAAAAAAAGTCCCCGACTCCAAATACGCAGCAGCTGAAAAAAGCGTAGATGTGAACGTGTCCCATAGGAAACCATGTAAATGAACTGTAGTACATTTCAGCAAAAAGCACCAAAAAACACATAAGTGTGAGCCAGGTCTAAGACGTTTAGTAACATAATGGGGGTTAAAAAAAATATATAAAAAATAAATAAATAAAATGAGCCCTTTATAGTACAAAAAAAGCAGATAATCACTACTGTAAGGGGTTAATTTTTTTAATGTAGAACTATGAAAGTAATATTTACAGTAGCGATTATTTTCTCTTTTTGTACTATAAAGGGCTCATTTTAGTTAATTTTTTTTTTTAACCCCCATTATGTTACTGGCTGATTAGTCGATTATGAAAATAGTACATCGATTAATTTCATAATTTCACCTGCAAGGGGGAAAAAAAACAGCATATTTGCTTACACCTGATTGGATAATAAGTCAGCAGACCTTCCCCTCATTTCGTAATCTCTGGAGCAACTGCACTTGCCGAGTGCACAGTCTATTTGACTTTAGTAAGTCAACCCCAATGTGTTCAGCTTCGTTGTAAACGTTGGGGTTGGAGGGATCAAAAAAAAAAAAAAAAAGACCGGCTGCACTAAGAGAAATACAAGTGCTGGTAACATTTATAAGGACAATGCAAAGGAGTTCCCCGCCTGGAACCACCAATCTCAGGCGTTATACATATCTGTAGAGCCGAGCTATGAGTGAACTGCGTCAATGGAGGAGACTGAGGTTGTCCCAGGCTCGGAACTCGGTCTATATCTTCCAGATGAATAAAGATTTAAAATGTCTCAGATTGCAGCCAGTCCTTTAATTTGGATTTGTGCAGTCTGTAGGGTACAGGACAATCCCCCGACTGGCATTCAGCTCCCGATCTTCCACGAAGGTGACCTGAATTAAAGCCTGGGAGCAGCGTCCCTGTATACCCATGGGGTTGGAGCAGCAGTATCTGTTTATCATAAAACGAATTGTAGGAAACAAAAGATTTAGCTTGCTTGATATACTTACGATGGCACAGACTTCAGCAGGTTTTCCCGTAATTCCAAGGTGACCAAATTTGCTAAACTAATTAAAAAAAAAAATATAGTAAACAGATGAACCACGGAAAACATTCTGACATCTGCTCTGTGAGCTGGATTATGTATTTATTCTATCGGTGTAAAACACTAGTTCTCTTATTCATTAAAAATTTATTCTGATTGGCTGCTGTGTTATCCTTTGGAAGGATAATTGGCAGGAAATGACACTCACTTGCCAATGTCATTGGGCAGCGCCTGTAAGGAAACATCATTGAGCGCCAGGTGAGCGAGGCTGCGGAGCTGTGTAAATCCATCCGGCAGTCTGCAGAATAAAAAGGACACAGAAATTAATACAACAATCTGAGAAACAAACACGAATAATGAGCTTTTTTTAAAGTGGACCTGTCACCAGATATAGGACTACATGTCAAATGCAGCATGCAATGTGCCCATATAAACACTTCCAGATATACATTACCAGTCACAGAGATCATAACCGACAATGGATACTGTTGCTGCATAATGTAACGTCAAGAATTCATAAGCAGACTAAAATTTTTTAAAAAGGTCTGCGTTATTTTTCTGCAGGGATTGCCCAGGCCGTTAGTAAATAAGTGGCATGGAGTCCAAATAGAAGCTGGGGAGCTTTGCACTAGAGCGCCTATACCCCCTCGGTAGTTTCTATGTCACACCTAATCCTGAACCATCCATCCCATATTTCCTCAGCGAATATGAAGTGAATTCCAGCTATGCCTCACCTTCTGACGAATTCATAGGTTTCTAGTAGGGTTGTCCCGCTGCCACTTTTTTAAGACCGAGTACAAATACTGATACTTCCCCCCCCCCCCCCCCAAGTACTCGCCGATACCGATACTTTTCTTTAAATGTCATGCAACATAACAGGCACTGATATGCAGCACTGATAGGATTAGGTGGCACTGATGGGCACTGATATGCAGTACTGATGAGCGCAGACAAATGGTTGGCAATTATAGATGGCACTGACAGGTGGCTGGCAATGATAGATGGCACTGACAGGTGGCTGGCACTGACAGATGGCACTGACAGGTGGCTGGCAATGATAGATGGCACTGTCAGGTGGCTGGCAATGATAGATGGCACTGACAGGTGGCTGGCAATGATAGAGGGCACTGACAGGTGGCTGGCAATGATGGGCACTGATAGATGGCACTGACAGGTGGCTGGCAATGATAGACGGCACTGACAGGCGGCTGGCACTGACAGGCGGCATTTATGGGCACCGATGGGCAGGCACTGAAATGCCATGAAAGGAAAGGCTGCCTGCGACACCCATCTTGGTACTCCTTGCACTAGGCCGCATAAAAGCAGCAGGGGCCATCTTGTTACACCCAGCCCGAACTATATGGGCTGGGTGTAACAAGATGTCTGCTTCTGGCTTACTGCGGCCGAGTGCAGGGTGCACCAAGATGGGCGTCAGGATGTCCAAACACTGACGTCGACACGAGCGTCACTTTTGTTGTTCCGCCCGCTGACTTGCAGTTGCGCCGGGTCACCTAATCTAGTATCGGGACAACCCTACTTTCTAGTGTTCTTCTACCTCATTATTATACAAGATTTATATAGCGCCAACAGTTTGCGCAGCGCTTTACAATATAAGGACAGACAGTACAGTTACAATACAAATTCAATACAGGAGGGATCAGAGGGCTCTGCTCGTTAAGAGCTTACAATCTATAAAGGGACGGTCAAGTGATAAAAAAAAGGTAATAACTGTGGGGGATAAACTGATGGAGAAAATGAAAATACAGTTGTTAGGTGTGGGTAGGGTAGGCTTCCCTGAAGAGGAGTGTTTTCAGGGATCGTCTAAAAGCTAATGGAGTAGGCGATAGACAGACCGATTGGGGTAAGGAGTTCCATAGGATTGGAGAGGCTCTGGAAAATTCCTGGAGGCGAGCATGGGAGGAGGTGATGAGGGAGCTAGAGAGCAGGAGGTCTTGTGAGGAACAAAGAGAACGAGTAGGTTGTTATTTAGAGACTAGGCTAGTGATGTAGCTGGGGGCGAAATTGTGGATGGCTGTGTAAGTAGTTGTTAGTATTCTTAATTTGTTGCGTGAGCAAAAGCCAGTGGAGGGATTGGCAGAGAGGGGTGGCAGAGAGCGGTGGCAGAGACAGAGCGATTGGTAAGATGGACAAGCCTGGCAGCAGCATTCATGATGGATTGAAGGGGTGATAGACTATGTAGAGGTAAGCCATTGAGTAGGGAGTTGCAGTAGTCGAGGCGAGTGAATTAAGAGCTTTGTTGTGTGATTGGTCAGAAAGGGGCGTATTTTGGAGATGTTGCGGAGGTTGAGGCGAAAAGATTTGAACAGTAAGAGGACATAGGGATTAAAGGAGAGTCCAGGACTACACCTAGGACCTTGGCATGTGGGGGATGGGCTGATAGTTGTGCCATCGATTTTTGATAGAGAGATCAGGGGAAGGTGCACATGGTGGAGGAAAAAACGATAAGTTGGGTTTTGCATAGATTGAATCTGAGGAAGTGGTGTGACATCCAGACTGATATATTACACCTTGTATCTCTATTCCCTCAACAACACAGGTCACATGTGGTCACGTGTGGAAATGAGCCCCCCCCCCCCCCCCCCGACCGAGTATCGGGGCTGAGCTGTCCATCCAGTGTGTCCCTTCAACAGAAGGTCAATCAAATGACCACGTGCTGGTAGAAATTTGGCAGGTCCCTGCTGAAACCAGTAGCATTTCAATCAGCCTATGGGCAACGTTACTCTTTGTGATGCGGTGAAGAGTCTGGCACTACCACGCAGCTGCTGTTCCTCAGACTTGACCTGAGCCGGTTCAGGCCTAGTTCACGCATTTCACACTAGCAACCAGCGGGTGGCAGCATTTTCCCTATTCCGAGACCAAGCGGCCACAAAATGTCCAAGTTTGAAGAGTTCAGGGAGTGTCCCGACACGCCACAATAGTGACCTCTCAGAGAACCACAACAAGGGGGGGGTGTGGACAGGAGCAAACTGCTCATATCCAAACCAGGCGGCTTGTCTCGGGCACAGTGCCCACATTGCATTATGAGATGTGAATAGAGGGCAGCAGGGTAGACGGAGGATTATATCCTGAAATCTGAAGGGATATTTAGCAATCTTGCAGCGACTATGCTGCTTATTATTTGACAGTTTAAAGCCGCTTCTCTCAATCACGGTTCTGTAGAAGCCTGGGTTTCCTCCAGAGGTTTCTAGGGGTTCCTTGAGCTGGGGCTATTCTTATATTATTTTGGTGCCCTCGTCGTTTCAGGGACAATGCCACGTGGCTGGGCAGCTGCATGACACTAATGATCTTTTAGCGGTCTGTAAGGGGGGGCCATTCATTCCATTGGCTACCAACATAAGGGGGCATTTGTCCCACTGACTCCCAATGAACTGGTTTTAGCAGGAGTTCCTCAAGACTTGAAAATTATTTCAATGGTTCCTCTGGTGTAAAATGGTTGAGAAAAGCTGGTTTAAAAAAAAAAGGGGGGGGGGACTGCTGCTTTAAATGCCACGTGGGAGCCATTGCTGAACTTCTGAAAAAGATTAGCTTACTACCGAATATACTCGAGTATAAGCAGAGTTTTTCAGCACATTTTTTTGTCCCCCTCGGCTTATACTCGAGTCAAGCACTTTTCTGCAGCAGAAATTTTTCCGACCCGACTTTGGGGCCCAGTATCTCTTTGGTATGCCAACCCAGTGGACCTAGCACTACAACGTATCCAAAGATGGGGTTCCTAGCACTAAGTGGGCCCGAGATACAGGGCCCCAAAGTCGGTTCGGAAAATGTCAATCCCTGCTGCAGAAAAGTGCTTGACATTTTCCGAACCCGAATTTGGGGCCCCGTATCTCGGGGCCACTTGGCGATAGGAACCCCATCTTTAGATATGTTTGTAGTGCTAGTTCAACTGGGTTTGCACACCCATTTGGGGTTCCAAGTGCTAAGTGGCCCTAAGATATGGGGGCCCCAAATTCGGTCAACTGTGTCCTTCTGCAGCGATGTCATTTCGGGACCCTTTGGGTCCAGAGACCCCAAATGTTGGCTGCAGATAGGGGGCTTCTAGGAACCCTTAACTACCAAGCAAATGGGCACAGTGAGGCTGCAAATGGGCATTGTTGACCCTCTTTTCCACTTGCACTTGCTGCGCATTTCTCACCCTAGGCTTATACTCGAGTCAATAAGTTTCCCAGTTGTTTGTGGTAAAATAGGTGCCTCGGCTTATACTCGAGTATATACGGTAGTTATGGGTCACTGACTATATCTTAAGCCACTAGACCAGCATGACAACCAATTCGAATTTTAAAAAAAAGATGTTCTTTATCCATCTGGAAAATTAGGAAAGAAAATGAAATTTTTTATTTTTTTTGTTGATGTACAAAGCCTTAAAGCAATTTACTGTTTTCTTAAAACAGTTCTATTCAAAGCATGCTTCGAATAATTGTCACGGTTGCTTGGGCTCGCAACTGAACCACCGCCAAGCCATCAAATGGCTGGTGTCATAACGGATCACATGTGCAGCACCATGGCAACTGCAGATCAAAAAAGAGGCCAAGATGGCAACTTCCTTGGCTATAAAGGATAGGAGGGTTTAGTTCCGCTTTAAAATGGAACTCCAGGAAAAAGAAAATAAAAAGATCCACAATTCCTACCTACCCCCTCCACACCCCGACACGGTCTCCGGCCTTCTCCTCAGTCTAGCACAGCAGCCAGTAAACTGAACCAGTATAGGCTGCGGTTCACAAAATACTAAATTCCCAGGGGGAAAATGTGCAGAAAACGAGACTTGGGGCCGACTATCGACATCACTTCATGAACTTTTACCTGCAGTATGACATACAGACGCCAATTACACATTTATTACCTGGAGAGGGGGTTTCCGCTGAAATCTGCAAACTCTAATGACTTGCAGAACTTGATACTTTCTGGAATTTCAGGAATGTCTGGAAGAAAGAAACAGAAAGTAAGGAAAACATGACAAAGAAACTGGGACTGAAAGTGTGTGAGACAGACCGCGAGAGAGAGAGGCTCAGTGAAAGCAAACCAAGAGACAGTTACAGTAAGCGAGAGAGGCAAAGAATGTGAGCGAGAGAGGGGGAGAGACAGAACTAGAGAGGAGACAACCAGAGCTAGCAAGCGCGAGACAGAGGGGCAGAGACAGCCAGAGCTAGCGAGCGCGAGACAGAGGGGCAGAGACAGCCAGAGCTAGCAAGCGCGAGACAGAGGGGCAGAGACAGCCAGAGCTAGCGAGCGCGAGACAGAGGGGCAGAGACAGCCAGAGCTAGCGAGCGCGAGACAGAGGGGCAGAGACAGAGACAGCCAGAGCTAGCGAGCGCGAGACAGAGGGGCAGAGACAGCCAGAGCAAGCGGCGAGACAGAGGGGCAGAGACAGCCAGAACTAGCGAGACAGAGGGGCAGAGACAGCCAGAGCTAGCGAGCGCAAGACAGAGGGGCAGAGACAGCCAGAGCTAGCGAGCGCAAGACAGAGGGGCAGAGACAGCCAGAGCTAGTGAGCGCGAGACAGAGGGGCAGAGACAGCCAGAGCGACGGGCGAGACAGAGGGGCAGAGACAGCCAGAGCGACGGGCGAGACAGAGGGGCAGAGACAGCCAGAGTGACAGGCGAGACAGATGGGCAGAGCGAGCGGCGAGACAGAGGGGCAGAGACAGCCAGAGCGACGGGCGAGACAGAGGGGCAGAGACAGCCAGAGCGACGGGCGAGACAGAGGGGCAGAGACAGCCAGAGCGAGACAGAGGGGCAGAGACAGCCAGAGCGAGTGCGAGACAGAGGGGCAGAGACAGCCAGAGCCAGCGCGAGACAGAGGGGCAGAGACAGCCAGAGCGAGCAATGAGAGGTATAGACAGCCTGTGCATCAGGGAAGAAAGGGAATTAGAACATACCCTGCATGGGCAAAGCACATATTTGCTTTAAAACACAAAAAACTTTCCAGTCAGGTGTCTGTACAATGTAATCATGTTGTCACCATCAGCTCTCCCCATATTTAGCATTATAAATGCCCCAATCTGCTTCCATATGAGAATTGAAGGTGGAGAGGAGAACGGCTCATCCCTGAACATATCGCCCAAATAGAACATATTGCAGCTCCCACCAATGGTGACAATATCACCACCATCCTTTACTGTGGTGCAAGGGAAAGGCTCCGCCCAGGCCACGTGGATTCCCATCAATTTTGTGTACTAATCAACACCTTGGACCTCAATCTCCACCAATAGGAACCAAGAAAAAGCCTCATTATAACAAGTCCCTAAAGTGGTTGTAAAGGGTAAAAGTTGTTTTTTACCCTAATGCATTCTCTGCATTAAAAGGAGAAGTCCAGCCTGGGCTAGTTTGGCTGGACTTCTCCTTAGGGTCACAGGAGTGCAATCAGTTTTGCACTCCTGGGCCCCGTTTTCAGCAGACGTCACCGGGATCAGTCCAGGCACCGCGTCATCCCGACTCTGGAATCCGCCAGGTGCCTGGACTGAAAGCAGTCTCAGCCTCTCAGCGAGCCGCTCCCCACCCCTCCACAGCACCAGTGAGCGTGGAGGAGCAGGAGAGCTGCTGACTGACGGGGAGCAGAGAGAACCAAGCTATCGGCCATGTTTGATCACTCGGTTCTCAGTGCAGAAACTCCAATGGGACAGATGCAGCATCAGACCAATAGTGCATCCACCTAGGCAAGTATGAATCTGAAAAAAAATAAAAATAAATAAAAACCCATACTTTTTTAAAAAGGTAAAAAACCTTTTTAGGTGCAACTCTCCACCCCCCCTCCCCCCCAATACTTACCTAAACACGATCTCGATCCAGCACCGTGCCCAAGATTAGTGTCTCTCTCCCTGTGAAAGCTGCCTGATGGACTCCCCCCCCCCCCACCTTGCCCCCCCCCCGGCCCCGCCGCCCCCCCTGAGCCCCACGGCCCCCCCCCTGCCCCCCGCCCCCCCCCTGCACCCCCCCCCCGCGCCCCCGGACCCCCCCTGCCCCCCCCGCCCCCCATTGGCTCCTGCTGCTGTCAATCAAATTCAACCACGAGGAGCGGGGAATGGGGACGAGCCGCACTGTGTGTGTCAATAGACACACACAGTAAAGCTCTGGATTGAGCCTGCACAAGTACTGCCCCCCCCCCCTCCCTAGGCTTTCTGGGGTGGGTACTTGGAAGGCAAAGGTGCTGGCGGGGGACCCCAGAAGAGGGTCAGGGCTTCTCTGCGCAAAACCTCTTTACAGAGGAGGTAAGAGTAACAGATTTGTTATTTTAAGAAAAAAGATCCTTTACAATAACTTTTTTTAAAAAAGGGAGCGAACGTCTGACTACGGGAATGTTTTTTTGGACAGAGAGCTTGGATTATCGAGAAGGCCAGGCACAGGGCATACCATTGCGGGAGATATCGAACTCCACCAGCTGCATGAAGTTGGCCACCTCAGGCGGAAGACGCTGGATCTCATTGTCACCCAGGCCCAATTTCCGAAGATTCAGCAGGCGGAAGAAAGGCTGGAAAAAAAAGACACAAACATCTGATGAATAAATGAATATGATATAGAGATATATACACACACAATATACAGACCTCAAGAGCTATAAGACTAAAACAGGTCTGCAAACAAGGAGCTCATGCAGGATAACTGAAGGAAAACTGCACCATATTCTGTTGCACATTGATATAGCCCCGACATCCACTAATCAGACATAATTTAGGACCACCCGCCTAATACTGAGAAGGTCCCCCCCCCCCCCGCCAACAAAACAATACTAACCCATCCAGGCACAGACTCCACTAGACCTCTGAAGGTATGCTGTGGTACGTGGCACCAAGCCGTCAGTGGCAGATCCTTTCAAGTGATATTAAAGTCTTGATTTTTTTGTTAAAAATAACAAACATGTTATACTTACCTCCTCTGTGTAATAGATTTGCACAGAGCAGCCCTGATCCTCCTCTTCTTAGGTCACTATTCGGCAATCCTGGCCCCTCCCCTCTGATGAGCACACACACACACACACACACACACACCACACCACACACACACACACACCACACACACACCACACACACACCACACACACCACACACACACACACCCACAACACACACACACACACCACACACACACACACACACACACACAACACACACACCACACACACACACACACACACACACCACACACACACCACACACACACCACACACACACACACACACACACCACACACCACACACACACCCCACACACACCACACACACACACACACACAACACACCACACCACACACACACACACACACACACACACACACACCACAAACACACACACCACCACACCCACACACAACCACCACACACACACACCACACCACACACCGCTGCTCTGTGTCCATTCAGACACACAGAGCAGCGCCCTGACCCGCCCCCCCTCTCTCTCTCCCCATTGGCTCACTCACTTTGATTGCCAATGAGGATGGAGCGTGTCCGGCAGCCGACTCTCTTGTGCACATCGCTGGATAGAGATGGGGGCTCAGGTAGGTATTAGGGGGGCTGCAGCACACAAGTTTTTTTTTGTTATCTTAAAAGTAGAACTAAATGGCAACATTTTTTTGATTTAATTTTGGATAGAGTGAGGGAGGGTTAAATCCTCCGGCCGGATTTTTCTGTGTCCCATAGCGGAGATTTCGCATCACTTCCTGTCCAAGGAATTCCCTTATTTTGCATACATTCACTTCCTGTCCCATTGCCAAACAGGAAGTGAATGTATGCAAAATAAGGGAATTCCTTGGGGACCCCAAGATCTAGTCTTCCCATTGGAAGATTTCCCCTCTATTACTTTTCTGGGGACAACCCAAAATATGTCTTGTTTCCATTTACTTTCAATGACGATGGTAAGAGATACAAAACAACACAGTCACTTCCAGCGCTAATAGGTCTTCCAGGGTGTGGAGTAACAGATGTCAGATAAAAATGGTATCCCAAAACTAGGTGGGTGCTGCCTTCCTCAGAAGGGGTAATCCGAAAGGGACTACAAGAAAAACAGAAATGGAAGGCACCTAGTACATTACCAGAGATAATTTAATAATAAAGACATTTTTGTATAAAAGTGGGTACAAAATACAACTGACAAAAGGCCATAAACACACAGTGCATGGACATACACACAACACTGGGTACATACAGCTAACGCGTTTCAGGAGCGCACCCCCTTCCTCAGAGCTAGGCTAGTCTCATACACCATGGGCAGGCGCTTTTATAGGTGATGGTGGAATTGAAAATTGAGTGTCAAAAAGAGCCAAGCCCTCAAAGGGTGAAAGAGAGGAAAAAAAAATATACAAACACAACAATAAAAAAACAGTTCATAAGAAATGAAAAAAATAAATAATAAAAATGATATATGAGATAGAGATATATATATATATATAATATATATACTCACACACACACACACACACACACACACATTATATATATATAATATATATATAATATATATATATTATATTAATTAATATATATAAAATATATATATATAAATATATATATATATATATATATATAATAACACATACACACACACACACATACATATACATACAATAGTGTGTGACTGTGGGGGGGGGGGACAGAGTGTAAGCCCCTCTGGTGCAGAGACTGATGTGATTGGCTCAGTGTTCTCTGTACAGCACTGCGGTATATGTCAGAGCTATATAAGTGTATAATAGTGTGTGACTGTGGGGGGAGGGGGGTGGTGGTACATTAGGCCCCTTTCACACCGGGCGTTTTTCATGCGGTGCAGCGCTAAAAATAGCGCCTGTTCACCGCATTAAAAAAACCTGCCCCTTTAACTCCAGTGTGAAAGCCGGCGGGCTTTCACACTGGAGCGGTGCGCTAGCAGGATGACAAAAAAAAAGTCCTGCTAGCAGCATCTTTGGAGCGGGATAGGAGCGTTGTGTTCACCGCTCCTATACCGCTCCTTCCCATTGAATAGAATGGGACACCGCGGTGAAACCGCGGGAATACCGCCCGCAAAGCGCCGCTACGGCGGCGCTCTGCGGGGGGTGTTTAACCCCTTTTCGGCCGCTCGCGGGGGGTAAAACCCCACCCCGAGCGGCCGAAAACCGCGGGGTAAACGACGGTAAAGCAGTGCTAAATATAGCGCTGCTTTACCGACACCGCGGCTCACCGCCCCAGTGTGAAAGGGGCCTTAGAGTGTTAGCTCCTCAGACAGATGTGACTGGCTCATTGTTCTCTGTATCAGAGGAGCTTACACTCCAATGCCCCCCCCCACCCACACACACACACTATTATTATACATTTCTATAGCTCTGACATATACCGCAGTGCTGTACAGAGAACACTGAGCCAGTCACATCGGTCTCTGCACCAGAGGAGCTTACACTCTGATTCCCGCTTTGCACGTACTCATTATACATTAGGAACATGTGCTGGTTTATGATGGGAATAGTTCAGAGCGGTCGGTTCTCGGCCTGTAAATGATTCATAAAGTCCTGGAATTCATTACTGGCTAATCAGACAATAGCAGGACATGTAATATTGGGTTGAGGGAGCCATATCACCGGAACTAATCATAAGGGTAGACTGAGTACGAGGTGAATGTGAAGGGCGAGGAGTACAGGAGGCAGAACAGGAGGGGATTATTGAGCACTGGGAACGTCCAACTCTTTTGCCTTCCTCTCAGGACGCAGTATTGGGTGATTAGGCTTGGAGCCGCCACTCCTTAGTGCTGACAATTAGGCACACAGAGCCCTCAGCTCAGAGTATGTACTAACCTAAATGACTAGGAGTGTGCACAGGGCTTCCTGACTGTTTTTGCAGTAGTAGTAGCAGTAGTCAGAATAGTAGTGAGAGGAGGAGTAGTAGTAGTGAGAACAGTAGTAGTGAGAGCAGTAGTAGTAGTGAGAACAGGAATAGTAGTAGTGAGAACAGGAATAGTAGTAGTGAGAACAGTAATAGTAGTAGTGAGAACAGTAATAGTAGTAGTAGTGAGAACAGTAGTAGTAGTAGTAGTGAGAACAGTAGTAGTAGTAGTAGTAGTGAGAACAGTAGTAGTAATAGTAGTAGTGAGAACAGTAGTAGTAGTAGTAGTAGTAGTGAGAACAGTAGTAGTGAGAACAGTAGAAGAGAGAGTAGTGACAGGTCCTCTTTTAGAGAACAATTAAGGATCTGTTATACCCCTGGCATCTCCCCTGTGTACAGCAGATACAAGTCGTAGTGAGAACAGTAGTAGTAGTAGTAGTGAGAACAGTAGTAGTAGTGAGAACAGTAGTAGTAGTAGTAGTAGTAGTAGTAGTAGTAGTAGTAGTAGTAGTAGTAGTAGTAGTGAGAACAGTAGTAGTAGTGGTGGTGAGAACAGTAGTAGTAGCAGCAGTGAGAACAGTAGTAGTAGAAGAGAGAGTAGTGAAAGGTCCTCTTTTAGAGAACAATTAAGGATCTGTTATACCCCTGGCATCTCCCCTGTGTACAGCAGATACAAATCGTAGTGAGAACAGTAGTAGTAGTAGCAGCAGCAGTAGTAGTAGTAGTAGTAGTAGTAGCAGCAGCAGTAGTAGAGAACAGTAGTAGTAGTAGTAGTAGTAGTAGTAGCAGCAGCAGTGAGAACAGTAGTAGTAGTAGCAGCAATGAGAACAGTAGTAGTAGTAGCAATGAGAACAGTAGTAGCAATGAGAACAGTAGTAGCAGTAGTAGTAGTGAGAACAGTAGTAGTAGTAATAGTGAGAACAGTAGTAGTAGTGAGAACAGTAGTAGAAGAAGAAAGAGTAGTGACAGGTCCTCTTTTAGAGAACAATTAAGGATCTGTTATACCCCCGGCATCTCCCCTGTGCACAGCAGATACAAACCACACATAGACTTTCCAAGGTCTGGCATTGGAACCAGCTCAGCGTAGCGGCACACAAACTCTAAACCACAAAGCGCTCGGGTCTGAGCACCTTCAGGTTGGATCACTGCAAAGAAAGTTGGTGGATCCCTCCCTGGACAGTAAGGTGAGCCGGGGCCCTCGCTGCTGCAGGTTCTCCTCTTCCCTGCAGCAATCAGGAAGATTTTATTAGCTGGGAGTTGATGACAGGGAAGGACCCCAAACTTCAGGTGAGGAAGATGTTAGGGTTCCACCGATTATTGGTGCGGCCGATATTCTCATCTTTTGAAGTATCGGTCAAAAAACTGACCAATATTGCTTCAAGGGGTTTTAGCGGGGTGATGCTTGCAGCTGCAGGCATCACACCGATAACGTTCTTTACAGCGGACGGTCGGCTTTATTGTAATGACAACCAATACGGCTCAATACGCTGTTATTACAAGCAGTGGGAGGGGACATACCCCACCCCACCCCACCCCTCCCGCCGCCGCTCGCCCGGGTTCTCCCGTCCCACCAGGAGGCCTGAGCAACCAGCCGGCACGTCTGCTGGCTGGCCAAAGGGCCGAACAAAGCCGATGATTCATTCGGGTCTCGGATCTGCTAATCCGGAAGCAATGTCATGACATCACTTCCCGGATTACTGGCATCTTAAAGGCGCAAGTTTTAAAAAATAAAAAGTATTGAAAAACAACGATCTTGACGTTTTGAATACTTTGAAGTGCAGAGGAGGAGGGGTTTGGGGTCTTATAGATCCCCCCCCCCCAACCCCTGATGCCTCCATAAAGAGTACCTGTCACTAGGGATGTTTACATGTGACAGCAAAAACAGTGATAAAAAAAAAAAAAAGTAGTAAAAAGTTAAATTTTTTTTTCAAATGGACAAAATATCGTCAAAAACCATCAGTTATCGCCAGGAGAGGTGTCCGAAATATCGGTATGGAAATCGGCACGGAGAAAAACGATATTGGTCGATCCCTAGAAGAAGCCGGGGGCGGGGGGGGGGGGGGCGGGCAGAACTGTTACTGTGGGCAGCAACCTAATTTGCGGACATTCTCACCGAGATGACTGCCTACCAATAACCCAACAATAAAAAGAGAATCCTCAAGAAGTATGACACAGCAAAACATAGAAAATCCAACAAACACCCGTCACGAGACGCGTCCCGCACAATAGGCTGAGCTCTGAGAATCTCACACAGGAAGTCAGCTGTGAGTAATAATCTCTCCCACTAATAACACCAACTCTGATAAACTTCTGAAAAGTAAGCAAAAAGGTTCACGTGCAGCAAAAAAACCTTATAATGTAATTTATGGTGCAATTTTTAACTTTTATTTTTTTAACCACTTGCTACCCACTAACATTACATTTACTGCTAGCAGGTGGCACAGCAACATACGGGTGCGTTACATTGTACTCTCTGGTTTCCGGGTGCGCACGCCCTATACTGAACTGTGCTGCAACAGCCTATTTCACAGAATCTGTGGGGACAGCCACCCCCCCCCCCCCCCACACACACACAGAAGGGGATCGACAACCTCAGCTGTTAATGTTTCCCTATGAGACAAGGGAGGTATCCATTCCCTCCGTTCGGGTCTCAGATTACACTTGGCTCCCTCTCTATACTGTGCAGTGTGTAAGGTCAGATCCCCGCGCCCCTGCCTGCTCGAGCTCGGAAATGTAAAAGGTGTGCTTTAGAAGACTGTGGAGGAGAGAGGGCTGCAGATAAAACAGGTTTAAAAAAAAAAAAAAAAAAAAAAAAAAAAAAAACTTATGTAGGAGGGTTCGTTTTATCACTGTGTATTATCTGAGGATATTCACTTCACTGGGAACACGCAAGCCCTGGTTCACACCTGTGCATTTTCTAGTGCTTTTTTTTTTTTTTTTTTTTTTTTTGCAGAAACACACTACAGGCCATTTAATATGGTTTCCTATGGGACACGTTCACAACTAGGTTTTTTTTTCCAGGAAAGGGTCAGGGCCTTTTTAAGGGAGGAAGGGGAGAGAGAAGGGAAGGAAGGGAAGGGAAGGGAAGGGAAAGGGGAGAGGGAAGGGGAGAGAGAAAGGGGAAGGGAAGGGAAACGGGAAGGGAAGGGAAGGAAGGGGAGAGAGAAGGGAAGGGATGGGAAGGGAAGGAAGGGGAGAGAGAAGGGAAGGGAAGGAAGGGGAGAGAGAAGGGAAGGGAAGGGAAGGAATGGGAAGAGAAGGGGGAGGGGAAGGGGAAGGGAAGGGAAGGGGAGATAGAAGAAGGGGAAGAAGAAGGGAAGGAAGGGGGGGAGGAGAAGAAGGGGAAGGGAAGGGAAGGGGAGGAGAAGAAGGGAAGGGAAGGGAAGGGATAGAGAAGAGAAAAAGGGAAGGGGAGGATGGGAGGGGGGAAGAGAAGGAGGGGTGAGGGAATGGGGGAGAGGGAGGGGGGGGAGAGGGAAAGGGAAGGTGAGAGGAAGGAGAGAAGGGGAAGGGAAAGGAAGGGAGAGAGAGAAGGGAAGGGAATGGGAAGGGAAGAGAGAAGGGACGTGATGGGAAAGGGAAGGAAAAGAGAGAAGGGAAGGGAAGGGAAGGAAGGGAGAGAGAAGGGAAGGGAAGGGAATGGGAGAGATGAAGGGAAGGGAAAGTGGAAGGGAAAGGGGAGAGAGAAGGGAATGGAAAGGGAAGGGGAGAGAGAAGGAAGGGAATGGAAGAGGAAGGTGGAGAGAGGAATGCGAAGGGAAGGAATGGGAGAGAAAGGGAAGAGAGAAGGGAAGGGAAGTGCCGGAGCTATAGCACGGGCCGGGAAGGCCGAAGGCTCTCGTCCTTTACCGTTCATGCCTGTCAGGGCTCGCTCAGTACGTCAAGGGCCCGTGCGCTAGCCTGGCCTTTCCAGTCGGGTCGCGAGCAGTGCCGAACTTCCGGTGGGGCAGATGCGCGCTACCGGCCTTCCCGGCCGTGGGTCTGCGATCGCCCTGTCCCCCGTCCGTGTGTTGGCGCTCGTCCCGGAAGCCCTTCCGGGATGCCCTTCCTCTCGCCCGCGACTCCCGTCCCGTGCCATGCGCCCTCCATGGCGCGCGCACCGCCCGTGCGCTCGCCCTCCAGTTTCTCCGTCTCCCTCGCTTTTCTCCTCCCGCCCTTGCGCGTCTTCTCGCCTACCTTGGAGCTCTCCGTCCCTTGCTCTCTGCCCGCCCTTTTCTCTCTCCCCTCCCATGTTCCTTTCTGCGCTCTCCTGTTCCTTTCATTGGCGCGCGCCGTGGCCTTGCAGCGCTTTCGCTCTCGTGCTCCGTGACTATCCCTTTGCTCGCTCCTTTTCTCGTGCCTTTCCGTGTCCTTTCCTTTCCTCTCCTTGCCCTTTCCTGTCCTTGGTCGCTCGCCTGCGTTCCTTTGTCCTTGCAGTCGCCCTTTTCTCGCTACTTTCCTTTCCTTGTCATTGCCTTTCTCGCTCCTTTCCGTTGCCGGTCCTGTGCCTCTCTCCTTTCCTTGCCTGTCCTTTTCTCTCTCCCGTTCCTTGGGCTGCCTTTCCTTACGTTCATCTCGCCACTCCTGTTCCCTTGCCTTTCGCTCTCCTTGGTCCTCGCTTCCTTTTCGTCTATCGCCACTCCGCCTGTCCTGCCGTTCGCTCGCTCCGTTCCCTCCCTTCCTGTTTGCGCTCTCTCTCCCTCCTCCCTGCTTCCTTTGCGCTCTCCCTCCCTTTTCTCGCTCCATTCCTTGTTTCGCTCTCTGCTCCTTCCGCCCGGCCTTTTCGCTCTCCATCCCTTTTGCTCACTTCCCTCCCCTGTTTGCGGCTCCGCCCTCCCTTGTCTCGTCTCCCTCCCTGTTCTCCTCTACCCTCCCTTGTCTCATCTCCCTCCCAATTGCATGTCGCCGCCCCTCGCCCTTTTCCGCGCGCTTTCCTGTCCTTTTCTCTCTCCCTTTCCTGTCAGTGCCGTTTTGGGCCTTGTTTCGCTCTCCTTTCCTTTACTGCCTTTTTCGCTGTCCTCTGCCTCTCCCGTTCCTGGCCTTTTACTCTCTCCTTCCTTTTCCTTGCCTGCTTCTCTCTCCGTGTCCTTTCCTTTCCTCGCTCTCCTTATCGCTTTCCTTCCGTTTGGGCTCGCTCCAGTTCCTGCCCTTCCGTGTTTGCTCTCTCTCCCTGTCTCTGCCGTCCTTGCTGTCGCTCTCGTCCCGTCCTCCGTACCATTTCTCTCTCTCTCCCTGCCGACCCTTCCCTTGTCTCGAGCGATCCCGGCCTCCCTTGCCGGCGCGCGCCGCGCCCGGCCTGCCCGCCGTTTCTCTCGTGCCCTCCCGGTTCTCTCTCCCTCCCTTCTCGTCTCCCCTCCCGATCGCGCTCCCTGCCCTTTCTCTCAGCCCTCCCTTTTGTGCGCCTCGCCCTCCCGTTTCCTCTTCCCTCCCTCGCACTCCCGTTTTCTCCCAGCCCGTTGTCTCCTCGTTCGCGTGAGTTCTTGTCCGTTTCTTTGCCGTGTCGTCCGTTGTCAATGTTCGGGATCTGCTTGACCCCCCCGTGGCTCGCCTATCTCTACCTCTCCACCCAACTACCCATGGCATATCACACTAAGCTAACCATCCGCCTTCACCCATAGTGATCATTCCCCTGACCTTAAGAAGTCTACTGATGCAGCTCAGACCTCCCCCGACTCCAATAATCTCATGCCCCCGCAGTAGCCCATAACCCAGCGACCACCGAGCATCGCTTCGCCCATCCCAATCCAACGGATTTCATCCCCACGCCAAACGTGACCCGAATTACAAACTAGACAGCCAGCAATTGTCGCCAAAGAGTGAGCTCAACTGGAGGATCCATTTTACTCACAGGCCATACCAATCTGTACACCTGAGGGCGATGCAGAAGTGTTCTATACAACCATGTGCAGGCAATGTTGAAAGTAATGAAAATGTCCCAACGGATTACTAAATTTGTGCACATTAACTGGCAGAAAAACGAGCAAACTGTCTAAATGACAGAATTTCAGACGACTTTTCGTATTCTGTATGGCCAGCATTAGACTAGATCTAGAAGTGAATTCTGGAGTGTACATCTTGGGGGGAGGGGGTCTATCTGAGATACACGCAGGTCTAATCAGCCGGTCACCTGTCACCGATTTCAACAGGCTGCACTCAGCTAAACAGAATACCTGCACATCCTGCGGGGGGTGGGGACAGCCCTTAGCATGGGAGAATGGATCAGTACACCCATATGAATGAGGCCTAATAAAGTGTTCTGCACATTAGTAGTACTCCGCCTCCATAGCGGTCACAAGCCAGGTAATCTGGTTGGAGGCCATTTCCTGAAAATAGCTGTTTATAGCCCAAACAAAATTTTCAAAAATGTGGTCAAGTGAGTCTGAGAAGAAGACCCGCTTGAACTTCTCAGTGCACCGTCGGTCGGCCGGGTGCCGGTCATTACACCGGTCACACAACTGCACTGATGTCTGAGAAATGGCGGCTAACCATCTAGAGACCACAGAAGTGCCGGGTAGTTTTCAATGACTCATTGTGGGAACCCAAAATCAGCAGCAGACAACTTTAATTCATGCGATTTAAAGAAGAAAAAAAACACCCATAACTCTCGGTATTCTAGCAAGGAGTGCAGAATTTAAAGATCTCCAGCCTTTTGTTCAGAGAGCCGAGTTGACAAATTTACACAACGTTCCCCAATAGCAGACCAGCCGACCGCAGAAGCAAGTCCCCCAACGAGTTTCAAAAAGAGAAGTTTCCTTTTCAACCAGAAAGTGAACGGCGGCCCCCCTCCCCCTGCGACATCAGCCATTGATGAGAGTCTGAATAATGTGAAATTGAAACCTTTGTTGCTGGATGAGCGGAGAGGCCCTGCAAGCTGGGGGTGGGGGGGGGGGGGGGGGGGCGGGGGGGGGTACGGACGATTCTGCAGGTTCCTCTGACCGTTGCAGACTATTCAGCGCTCCTTTTCCAGCTAATTAAACAGAAGCAACAGAGAGAGAGAGAGAGAGAGAGAGAGAGAGAGAGAGAAAGTTCACAGTGATGCCGTGGAAGAACGCAATGCTGGAAGAGGACATTTACAGGATCATTCCACACAAATCCAATAAAAGATGGGTGGAGTCTGATGTACTCCAATCAAATCACCAGCCAAATAAATACTGAAGTGCTGATTAGAAGGCAGAACATGGAAAGGATCTGAAATAAGGAAACAGAATCTCTTCACTTTACAACCAATTACTCCAAAAACTCGCTTTCCGAAAATCTGCACAGAAAGAAAGAAAGAAAGAAAGAGAGAAAAAAAGAAAGAAAGAAAGAAAGAAAGAGAGAAAAAAAGAAAAAGAAAGAAAGAAAGAAAGAAAGAAAAAGAAAAAAAGAAAAAGAAAGAAAGAAAGAAAGAAAGAAAAAAAGAAAAGAAAGAAAGAAAGAAAAAGAAAGAAAGAAAGAAAGAAAGAAAGAAAGAAAAGAAAAAAAGAAAAAGAAAGAAAGAAAGAAAGAAAAAAAGAAAAAGAAAGAAAGAAAGAAAGAAAGAAAAAGAAAGAAACGAAAGAAAGAAAAGAAAGAAAAAAAGAAAAAGAAAGAAAGAAAAAAGAAAGAAAGAAAGAAAGAAAAAAAGAAAAAAGAAAAAGAAAAAGAAAGAAGAAAAAAGAAAAAAAAAAAGAAAAAGAAAGTAAAGAAAGAAAGAAAGAAAGAAAAAGAAAGAAAGAAAGAAAAAAGAAAGAAAGAAAGAAAGAAAAGAAAGAAAGAAAAGAAAGAAAGAAAGAAAGAAAATGAAGTCCCTAACTTCTGTCTGGAGGCAACAATCACATTTCCTCCACCAATATAAAAGTCCAGACACCACCAGAGCAATCTTTTCTAATCAATATAATGTAAAAATACACTGAAATTTATTTTAGTGCACACAGACAATACAATCCCCATTTTTTTTTTTTGTACAGAATAAAAAAAAAAAAAAAAAAAAATGAGACTATCAATTAGATACCAAATTCATCTAGCCACCAAAACTGAGGGCGTTTGTAAAAGGACGAGAAATGACGGGGTGTCCATCATTAACGGGTGACACTTGAACCCTTTAAGGTAGAGCTGCACGATTCTGGCCAAAATGAGAATCATGATTTTTTTTTTTTTCGCTTAGAATAAAAAGATCACGATTCTCGCAATGTAAAATCTTTCACATTATAACAAAAAAAAAAAATTGGGCTAACTTTACTGTTTTTTTTTATTCATTAAAGTCATTTTTTTTCCCAAAAAATTGCATTTGAAAGACCACTGCGCAAATAGTGCAACATAAAATATTGCAACAACCACCAGTTTATTCTCTAGGGTCTCTACAAAAAAAAAAAAAAAAATAATATATATATATATAAATATATATATAATATATATAAATATACTATATATATATATAATAATATATATATAATATATATATA
>CM053030.1:19950840-19965840 GCA_028564925.1 Lithobates sylvaticus | reverse complement strand
ACGATGCAAATCCTCCAACAATCCATGTTAATTGCAGGTTGTGAGGCAACAAAACACAAAAAATGCCGGGGGGGGGGGGGGGAATACTTTTGCAAGGCACCAAGTTTGAACCCAGCTTCAGGGTGCGATGACAGACATCGCATGCGATTCGTGTGCAGATCACATGCAGTGTCTGTGTGATGCCAATTCAGCCATACAGTTTTGAAATCGCATTCGCACCAAGATGGTGCAGGACCCTTTTTTTTGTTTCGCACTGGAATAGAATCGCATGGATATTCACACCAATGCGATCCGATTCCTGCACCATTTCACGGTTTACACTGCGATCTGAAAAACGATCTGGGGGGGAGGGGGGTGTGACATTAACTGTTACATTGACACCCACAGAGGGCAGTGTGAACCTGGGGCGATTTAGGGGCGATGCGGGGAACCCGCACAGGAATCATGTGAACTCAGCCTTAAGATGAACAACTAAAAAAAGTTAAGCAACTACATCTTCAGGCCTCGTCTGAAATATGAAGATTAAAGCGGTATTAACCACTTAACCTCGTTTTGGATTTTAGGTGTTTACATGTTTAAAACAGGTGACTTGGAACCCCCAAACATTATATATTGTTTTTTTTTTTTTTTTTTTTTTCTAACACCCTAGAGAATAAAATGGCGGTCATTGCAATACTTTTTTTCACACCGTAATTTGCGCAGCGGTCTTACAAGCGCACTTTTTTTGGGAAAAAAAAAAATCACTTTTTTGAATAAAAAAAAAAAAAATAAGACAACAGTAAAACTAGCCCAATTTTTTTTGTATTGTGAAAGATAATGTTACGCCGAGTAAATTGATACCCAACATGTCCCGCTTCAAAATAGCGCCCGCTCGTGGAACGGCGTCAAACTTTTACCCTCAAAAATCTCCATAAGCGACATTAAAAAAAATTCTACAGGTTGCATTTTTTGAGTTACAGAGGAGGTCTAGGGCTAGAATTATTGCTCTCGCTCTACCGATCGCGGCGATACCTCACATGTGTGGTTTGACTACTGTTTTCATATGCGGGCGCTACTTGCGTATGCGTTCGCTTCTGCGCGCGAGCTCGTCGGGACGGGGTGTTTTAAAAATTTATTTTTTTGTTTTTTCTTATTATTTTACTTGAATTTATTATTTTTTTACACCGTTTTAAATTGGCTCACTTTTATTCCTATTACAAGGAATGTTAAACATCCCTTGTAATAGAAAAAAGCATGACAGGTCCTCCTAAATATGAGATCTGGGGGGGTCAAAAAGTCCTCACATCTCATATTTGGACTTAAATGCAAAAAAAATTTTGGGAAATTGTGCCTTTAAGACGTATGGGCAGAAGTGACGTTTTGACGTCGCTTTCGCCCTCTTATAGTATAGAAATGAGTGGCGGCCATCTTAGCCTCACTCGTCTCTATACCCAGGCACTGAAAGGACACGATCGCCTCCGCCGCTGCCGAAGGCTCCGGTAAGCGGCGGGAGCACCTCTCCCGCTGCCGATAACGGTGATCTCGCGGCGAACCCGCCGCGATGACCACCATTATCGGAAATGGAACCGCTCACTGTAAAGATGGATACCTCGGTTGTGGCAGCAGCTGCTGCCGTTACTGAGATATCCCTCTTCAAAAAAAATGACGTGTATGTATGTATGTATGTATGTATGTATGTATGTATGTATGTATGTATGTATGTATGTATGTATGTATATATAAATATATATATATATATATATATATATATATATATATATATATATATACACACACATATACATACACATACATACACACACATACATACATACATACATATAGTGAGCGGTCGTGAAGTGGTTAAACCCAAAAGCAAACCTAATATTGCAGCTTACTAATTCTTAGATGTGATGGCTGCATTAGTTTTCCTTAGGCTTTCTTCCGTTTTCTGTCTGGTGATCTGGCCAGTAAATATGATGTTTTTTCAAAGAACAAGCTCTCCAGCAGAATGTATCAGTTTACAGGGATAAACCATTTGCATTATAAATGATCAGCTTTTATTTATATACAAGCTTTATCCCAAAAAGGAAAAAAAAAAAAATGGGTTTGCTGCAACTCCTTATAAGCCCCCCCGTACACACGGTCGGAAAATTCCGACTACAAAATCCGTCTGATTTTTTTTCTGACGGATTTTGTCCGACACTGGTGTTGCATACACACGGTCGGACAAAGTTGTCGGAAAATCCGATCGTTCTGAACGTGGTGACGTTCGTTGCGTACGACGGAACTATGTAGAGGCTAGTAGCCAATAGCTTTGGTCTCGTAATTTGGTCTGAGCATGCGTGGCACTTTGTCCGTCGGAAATTCTCTACACACGATCGAAAAAAGTCCGATCGGATTTTGTTGTTGTCGGAAAATTTGAGAGCAGGATCTCAAAATGTTAGATGGAAAAAGTCCGATGGAGCCCACACACGGGCGGATTTTCCGTCAACATGGTCCGATCGGACATTTTCCGTCGGAATTTCCGACCGTGTATACGGGGCATAAGACCCCGTCCACACTGGGGCGGCTTTCAGACGCTTTAGCGCTGGAAATAGCCTCTGCTAAGCACCTGAAAACCACCTCTCATTCATGCCATTTTATTTTTTGCGCTATAAACAAAAATATAGCGACAATTTTGAAAAAAATGCATTATTTTTTTTACTTTTTTGCTATAATAAATATCCCCAAAAAAATATAAAAAAAATTTTTTTCCCATCAGTTTAGGCCGATACGTATTCTTCTACATATTTTTGGTAAAAAAAATAAAATAAAATTGCAATTAGCGATTATTGATTTGTTTGCGCAAAAGTTATAGCGTTTACAAAAAAGGGGATCGTTTTATAGCATTTTTATTAATACTTTACTAGTAATGGCGGCGATTAGCGATTTTTATTGTGACTGCGACATTATGGCGGCACATCGGACATTTTTGGGACCATTGTCATTTTATATAGAAATCAGTGCTATTTAAATGCACTGATTCCTGTGTAAATGACACTGGCAGTGAAGGAGTTAACCACTAGGGGGCGGGCAGGGGCCAAGTGTGACGTGTTGTGTTTTTTCACAGTAGGGGCGGCCGTGGTCACAGAGCTCCCGACCGGGATGCGAGCGTGCGGCCGACGGTGCGCGCGACACACGGCTGGGCTCTTAAAGGACCACGTACCGGTATGTGGTTTTGCCCAGCCGTGCCATTCTGCCGACGTAGATCGGCGTGAGGCGGTCGGGAAGCGGTTAAACACCGCTAAGTGCTTTTGATGAAGGCTTAAGGCAGAAATTCGTCAGCATTTTTGGATGACGTTATTGCAGTAATGCTTAACCGCTTGCCAACCGCCTCAGGCAGATATACCGCGGCAGGATGGCACGTACAGGCAGAATCATGTACCTCTTACGTTGCCCTTTAAGAGGCGGCCTGCGGCAAGCTCTGCGAGTCGGGTCCCGCAATCGCCTCACGGAGAGATAGAATGGCGAGATGCTGATGAAAACAAGCATCTCCCCGTTATGCCTAGTGACAGTGTCACTGATCTCTGCCCCCTGTGATCGGAGTTCAGTGACGTGTCACACGTAGCCACGCCCCCCCCACAGTTAGAATCACTCCCCAGGACACACTTAACCCCTACACTGACCCCTAGAGGTTAACCCCTTCACTGCCAGTGTCATTTACACAGGAATCAGTGCATTTGTATAGCACTGATCACTGTATAAATGACAATGGTCCCAAAAATTTGTCAAAAATGTCCGATGTGTCGCAGTCACGATAAAAATGATCTCCGCCATTACTAGTAAAAAATAAAATAAAAATGACATAAAACTATCCCCCATTTTGTAAACGCTACAACTTTTGCGCAAACCAATCATACGCTTATTGCGATATTTTTTTTTTCTTTTTACCACAAATATGTAGAAGAATACGTATCGGCCTAAACTGAGGGAAAAATGTTTTTTTTATATATTTTTGGGGGATATTTATTATAGCAAAATGTAAAAAAATAATGTGATTCTTTCAAAATTGTTGCTCTTTTTTTGTTTATAGCGTAAAAAAATATAAAAACCGCAGGGGCGATCAAATACCACCAAAAGAAAGCTCTATTTGTGGGGGAAAAAAGGACGTCAATTTCGTTTGGGTTAAAGCGACGCATTCCTGAATCGCAAAAAGTGCTCTGGTCAGGAAGGGGGTAAAGTCTTCCAGGGCTGAAGCGGTTAAATAAATATTTTCTATGGAGAGGCTGTCGAGTTCCCGGCCTGTACTTTCTATGGATCTTTTGAGCGCTAAAATGCCACAATACATACATTTTTGGGGGTTAGGGGGTTTAATATAGTTTATTTGTCCATGCTGGAATCACCAAACGGGAAAGGCGTGGTGTCAACGGGGAGGGGGGGTGGGGGTGAATGGGACAACGGGGAGGGGGGGTGAATGGGACGCACGGGGCGGGGGGTGAATGGGACGCACGGGGCGGGGGGGTGAACGGGACGCACAGGGCGGGGGGGTGAACGGGACGCACAGGGCGGGGGGGGGGGGTGAACGGGACGCACAGGGCGGGGGGGGGGTGAACGGGACGCACAGGGCGGGGGGGTGAATGGGACGCGGGGGGGGGGGGTGAATGGGACGCACGGGGCGGGTGAATGGGACGCACGGGGCGGGGGGGGGTGAATGGGACGGGGGGGATGAATGGGACGCACGGGGCGGGGGGGGGATGAATGGGACGCACGGGGCCGGGGGGGGGGTGAACGGGACGCACGGGGCCGGGGGGGGGTGAACGGGACGCACAGGGCGGGGGGGGTGAATGGGACGGGGGGGATGAATGGGACGCACGGGGCGGGGGGGTGAACGGGACGCACGGGGCGGGATGAATGGGACGCACGGGGGGTGGTGAATGGGACGCACGGGGGGTGGTGAATGGGACGCACGGGGGGTGGTGAATGGGACGCACGGGGGGTGGTGAATGGGACGCACGGGGGTTCACACATCACCTGTGCAATCCCATACTAGGAAAAAACACATAACGGCACGAGGGCCCACAGTTAAGCGCCCTGTGTGAATAGGCCCTAGGTTCAGATTTTTGATTTTACTTTCAGTGCGATTATGTGATGCAACTTGGACGTGGTTTGCATATTCTATGGGGCCAGAATCGTGCTGGAATCGCACCAAAGTAGCACAAAACCCTTTCCAAAATCGTGCTGATGTGAACCAGCACCATTGAAAACAATATGATTTCCATGGTCATGCGATTCTGTGCAACACAAATCGCATTTGTGTGACCCGGGGATAGGAAGGTTTTAATGTGCTGCACACCGGATTTGGTTGTAGTGATTTTCTATTCCTTTAGTCCAGGGGGTCTCAAACTGGCGGCCCTCCAGCTGTTGCGAAACTACAGAGCGCGTTCTGTTATTGTATACAAACCATAAAGCCTATTCTACCAATCAGCTAACAGTATTCCTGGTCTTCTGTTATTGCTCTGTTGTATAGACTGCAAGCTCTTCAGCCAAAGCTGTGCGTTGTAATACTGGGCTCCCCCCCTTGGCTGTCTTTTTGGGGTGACCGACTTTTCTCAGCCAGACATAGCGAACGAGGAGACAGACGGTCACTAAACAGGATACATCCACTTCCCACAGCAGTGCAGAGGAAACAGGAAGGAATTATTGGAGGGGCGGTAGGAGACTCCCCGACGTCAAGGAATCACAACCATCACTAAAGCATTCTTATAGGAACACAAGAAACCCGCAGGACACCGCGGGGATGGGAACAGGATTACAGGGCAGAGGAGGGGCGGCTTTCATGTCACAAGATTAAGGAAAAAACTTTATGAAAAACGCAGAACTCCAAAAGCAGACCTGACAAGTCAATCAAACCGACCATCCGGGGAGATCACCTTACACACACCTATTAGGGTCTGCTAGTCCACCTCTGCATGTCTAAGACTTTTTCTGACACTTGTTGCTTACAAGTTAAAATCAGTATTTTTTTGCTAGAAAATTAAAGTGGTGTTTCCACCAAAAAAAATAAAAAATTGCTTAAAAATCATAAAAAAAAAAAAAAATGTAAAAAAATATAATTGGAAAAATAAATTTTACTCACCTCTAAATGCCTGTTGCTAGGGGGTTCCTTGTAGTCTGCCTCCTTCAGTGCCCGGTCACTGACATCACTTCCCCTCACCGCAGTCAGTCATCATGACAGGTCCCTGATGACTGTGCGGCATATCACGGCGCAAGGCGCCGCTCGCACATGCGCAGTGGGTGCCCGGCTGTGAAGCCACAGCTGGGTGCCCACCGTAAGAATGCCGACGTCGCGAGCGGGGAACAGGTAAGTGTCCGATAATTAAAAGTCAGCAGCTGCAGTATTTGTAGCTGCTGACAAAGTGGAGGGCCCACAAAAAAAAAAAAAAAAATTAAAAAAAACATACATACACATACACAGCTGCTGACTTTTAATAATCGGACACTTACCTGTCCCGGGGTCCAGCGATGCGGGGGAACGAGGCCCCCCCCCCTCGTTCCCCGCTCCGCTCGCGGCACCGGCATTCTTAATGTGGGAACCCGGCTGTGGCTTCACAGCCGGGCACCCACTGCGCATGCGCGAGCGGCGCCGTGATTCGACGCTCACTCATCTTGGACACATGACAGGTCCCAGATGACTGTGCGGCGCCTACAGGAAGAGACGTTTAGCCCGGGCAATGAAGGCGGCAGACTACGAGGGACCCCCTAGCAACAGGCATTTAGAGGTGAGTAAAAACATTTTTTTTTTCCAATTATTTTTTTTATGATTTTTAAGCCACATTTTTTTTTTGGTCGCAACCCCACTTAAAATTTTTTTTTAGGGGGCACCCCACTTTAAAGCCCCCAAACATTATATACTGTGTGAAATAAAGGGGTTGGGAGTCCGGTCCCAGCCAGGTCTCACCGAAGAAACTAGGGGGCAAATGGACTATCTCAGTACAATACAATGGAGGTAGGTTCAGGTATATAAACAAGTGTAAAATAGTACAAAAGTTTATTAATACATGACAGAAATATCAATAGTAAATTAAAAAGTAGGTGACAGTCTGTGTGTATATCACCAAAATAATACTCCCCAGATAGGGAAGATTCACGCGTTTCTTAGCCTTTTGGTTCACGGTTTTATCTGCACATTATTTACAGTTTGTTCACCACTGCCCTCCACCAATACAGTCACTGTAAGCTCAACTCTTCAATTGTCACCACTTCACCCCCCCCCCCCCCCCCCGCACCACCTTATCTTCCCCTTCCATAAGCATCTTGTTCTAGTTCATGGTTTACCCATTCCATAACCTTTATTTCATTCGAAATTGTTAAGTCGTCCCCCAGTTGCCGCAGGAGACCCCTCTTACTGGTGACACCCTGTGCCTTGTGTATACCGGGATCCGGGTAAGCGGTTCTCCATCTGCCCCATATAACAGTTGTACCTGGTTTAAAATGTATATATTGCTCTGTTGTGATTAAATGGCATATGATCAAAAACAATGTAATTAAAATTGCAGATATTCTCCTGATGAAGCGGCCCAGTGCGCGAAACTAGTTGAAATGAAATGCTGTCCGTGATCAACTATCCCACTTAGAGCTTCACGATTCTGGCTAAAATTAGAATCACAACTTTTTTGCTTGGAAGATAGATCACGATTCTCAGTGTTTTATTTTTAATTTTTATTATTATTATTCATTGAAGTGTATTTTTTTCCCCCAAAAAATAGCGTTTGAAAGACCGCCGGGCAAATACAGTGTGACATAAAATATTGCAGGAATTGCCATTTTATTCCCTAGGGTCTCTGCTAAAAATTATATATATATATATATATATATATATATATATAATATATATATATATATATATATATATATATATATATATATATATATATATAATGCTTGGGGGTTCCAAGTAATTTTCTAGCAAAAAATATTGATTTTAACTTAAAGTGGAGCTCCGCCCTAAAGTGGAACTTCCGCTCATCGGAACCCCCCCCCCCTCCGGTGCCACAATTGGCACCTTTCAGGGGGGAGGGGGGGTGCAGATACCTGTATAATACAGATATCTGCACCCACTTCTGGGCATAGATAGCCGCAGATCCTGCACACACGGGTCCCAGAGACAGCAGGGACTATCCATATTGCGCAGCGCGACTCGTGCATGTGCATCAGGGATACGGGAAGTGAAGTCGCACTTCCTGATTACCAAAGATGGCGGCGGCAGCACCCAAGAGCCAAGCGACAGTTCCGCTTCAGGTGCCAACATTGCAGGCGCGCTGGACAGGTAAGTGTCCATATTTTAAAAGTCAACAGCTGCAGTATTTGTAGCTGCTGACCTTTAAAAAAAAAAATATTTTTTTTAACAGGTAAAGTTTTATTTGAAATTAACAATATAAACACAGCAATGACAGTACATTAATTACTTTTTAGACAGGTTACACTTCACTTCGGTTGATAGATACATTCTAAACAAGGTACATTAAGTATTTCAGCAAAGGAGTCTCTACATCAGTACAGGATTACCTCAAAATCAAACATTTCAACTTGTCGCGTGTTAGGTCGAGTTCCCTCCCTTAGTGGGGAGGATAAGGAAGGGGAAGAGAATAAAATAAGGGGGAGGGGGGGGGTGGGAGGGGAGGACGAGAGGGAGGAGGGGAGGGGCAACACCTGCGCCCCCCAATCCACCAACCGCTCATCCACAGGCGTCCGCCCAACTTGCCCAAATCTTATCATATTTCTCGGGACAGTTCCTGCTTTCATAGGTGATTTTATACAATGGCAGGACTCTATTCACGGTGTCCCGCCACGAGCTTCTCGTGGGGAGATCCGTCCCCTTCCATCTGAGGAGAATTTCTTTCCTTGCATAGAAGAGGATAAAGGTGACACACAGCTTAAGATATCTATCCCCCTCAATATCTTCTAGATGGCTAAGTAGGAATATCAGAGGGTCCGGCTCTATCGGGGCTCCAGTGATCTCCGATAGTACCGCCGCCACCTCCCGCCAGAATGGGCGAATCCTTTGGCAGGTCCAGACCATGTGAAAAAAGGTGCCCGGTTCAAGAGAGCATCTGGTACACATAGGGCTGTGGGATGGGTAGATGTGTGAAAGTCTCAGCGGTGTATAATACGCCCTGTGTAGGAATTTCAGCTGTATAAAACGGTCTCTAGATGCGATCATGGTAGGGACATATGTGGTCACCAGTTCCTCCCAGGTATCTTCGTCAAGATTGGGGATGTCTCTCTGCCACTTACCCATGGTAGTCTTAGTATCTGTGTCGTGGGAGACTGTGAGATACATGTACAGAGATGAAAGTGGTCTCCCCATCGCTCCTGAGGTAAGAAGTCTCTCAACTGAGTCGGACTCGAGGGTGATTGGGGCTGGGAATTGTGCCCTAAGGGCATGTCGAAGTTGGGAGTATCTAAATCTAAAAGTGGACGGGAGGCCAGAGGATTGCTGCAGTTCTTGGAACGTGAGAATCCTCCCTCGAGGCATTATATGTTTCAGGGTAAGGATGCCCCTTTTAGCCCATGCTGCCGGGTCGGGGACAGTGTTGAGATGAGGGAGCGTGGGATTGGCCCAAAGGGGGGTGTGGGGGGATACAACTGCGGCGTCCGTCTTAGTTGCTCTGGAACACTGCCATACCCTTATGGCAGTCTTCATTGGTCCTGTTATCGCTGGGTGGGCCCTGCATCCTCTAAAGACTAGGTTAGAGAGGGCGGCATATGATCCAAGGATTGCGGCCTCCAGGGTGACAGCCGGATTCTGCGGAGGCTGGGAGAACCACCACCGGACCGTGACAAGGACCGCTGCCCAGTAGTATATTAGGAAGTTAGGGAGGGCAAGGCCTCCACTGGACAAGGGAAGGTACAGGGTGCGCCTTGCGATCCGGGGTGGGCGCCCAGCCCAGACAAAATTGGTCACTATGCTGTCAAGTTTGCGAAAGAACGTACGAGGGACTGGGGTAGGTGTGTTCCTAAAAAAGTATAGCAGCTTGGGCAGATACACCATTTTTATAAGGTTCCCTCTGCCCACCGGTGTGAGGGGGAGGTTGCGCCAGGATGTGCAACTTTTGTTCAGCTGGTCTAGGACCGGGAGGACGTTTCTTTGGAGGTAGCCCTCCGTCGTGGGACCTATCTTTATCCCTAAATAGAGGAATTCGTCAACCCAACACAGAGGTGTTCCGGTATCCGCTCGGGGGAGGGACTGGTGAAGTGGGAACAGGACCGACTTGGCCCAGTTGATCCGGACTCCTGAATATTGGCTGAAGGTATCAAACTGGGCCAAGGCAGCCCTAAGGGAGGCGGAGGCGTCCGCCAGGTATAATAGGGAATCATCCGCATATAGGGATAACTTTTCTTCCAATGGTCCCACCCTTATCCCTTTGATTTCCGGGTCTGCCCTGATATGGGCCGTAAGTGGCTCAAGAGCCAGGGCGAATAACGCCGGGGACAATGGGCATCCCTGTCTTGTGCCCCTCTCCAGTGAAAAGGGCTCCGACAGGGATCCATTAGTACGAATTCGTGCTCTAGGATGTGCATATAATAGCTGGAGCCACTTTAAAAATCTGGGGCCAAAACCGAATCGGGAGAGAACCGTCCATAGGTAGCCCCACTCGACCGAGTCGAAAGCCTTCTCCGCGTCGAGTGAGGCCACCACGCCGGGAGCGTTCGGATCCACCGCCGCTATGTGAGTGTGGAGCCGTCGGATGTTTATATCCGTTCCACGCCCGGGCATAAAGCCCGTTTGGTCCGGGTGGACCAAGGCCGTAATAACCGTGTTTAGACGGTTCGCGAGGACCTTTGCCAGTATTTTTGCGTCTACATTGATAAGGGAAATGGGGCGATAGGATGAGCAGAGGGTGGGGTCCTTGCCTGGCTTGGGGATGACCACAATCACGGCGTCACTCATCGAGTCCGGAAGAGCCCCCGACTGTAATGCGTGAGCCCAGGTTAATTGGAGTTTGGGGGCGAGATCTTCCATATAGGCTTTGTAAAATTCCACCGGGAACCCGTCCGGGCCCGGTGTTTTGCCCGTCTGCATCATCTTTAGCGCCTTAAGTATCTCCTCTGATTGGATAGGGGCATCTAATTTATTCGCAGTGGCTGTGGTAAGGACAGGAATGTCAATCGTTTCTAGGTATCTAGCTAGCTCTGGATAGTCATAAGTCACGCGTGAGCTGTATAGTTGTCGGTAGTAGTTGGCAAAGCACTGGTTGATGTCCTGAGGAGAGGAGAGGAGGGTCCCGTCCCGGTCACGGATCTGTGCTATAGTCGTGATACCAGATTGTTCCCTAGAGAGCCATGCCAGGAGGCTACCCGTCCTCTCCCCCTGCTCAAAGATACGTTGTGTTTGGTGGAGCATCTTCTTTTGCGTCAGGGCCGTTCGGATAAGGAGGGCCTGTCGTGTCAAGGTTTGGAGTCTGGCATATTGTTCTGGATCCCCAGTACGGACGTATAGAGCCTCTAGCCTGGATGCCTCCCCCTCTACTCCGTCGAGCTCCGCCCTGCGTCTCCTCCTAACTGCAGCTATAATCCCCTGGTACTGTGCACGTGAGGACACCTTGAAGGCCTCCCAGACCGAGTTCACGCTGGCTGACCCAGGGTTCACCTGCCAGTACTGTCTCAGCTCATCGTGGAAGCGGGGCTCCACCTCTTCGTCCGAAATCCAGAATCTGGAAAGTCTCCAGAGTCTGTCGGACGGGGCGATCCCAAGGTCCAAGGACAGCAGGAGGGGGGCGTGGTCCGATATTCCCCTAGGGAGTATAGAGATGCTCCGGACTCTAGGAAGCACAGGCGCCGCCACATAGGCAAGGTCAATCCGTGAAAAGGATCTGTGGGAGGCGGAATGACAGGTGTAGGCCTTTTGTTGTGGGTTCCTCCACCTCCACACATCCGTGAGGCCATATGTTTCAGCCCATGCGGCGAGCCCCTGGCGGTCTGCGCCAGTCGTGGTTAACCTGTCCAGCCCGGAGTCCGGAACTAGATTGAAGTCCCCCATCAGGACTACGTTGTCCCGGGGGAATTGTGCCAATTTGGCCGTAACTGTATTAAGGAGCCTGAGGGAGGCGGGGGGGAGGTAGATCCCCACCAGGACCCACGGGAGGTCGTGGATCATGGCGTGGACCAACACAAATCTGCCTTCGGGATCAAGGACTAAGTCAAGGAGTTTAAATGGAAGAGACTTGAGGACCAGAATGCTAACTCCCCTGGCAAAGTTAGAGTAGGTCGAATGGTAGTGGTGGCCTACCCATGGCTTTTTGAGAGTAAGAGTCTTGCTGCCCACCAGGTGCGTCTCCTGCAACACACATATATGGGGAGTATGTCGTTTGATAAATTGGAGAACAAGGGAGCGTTTAATTGGTGAGTTGAGACCCCGTGTGTTCCAGGAGAGGACGTCAAGTGTAGCCATACCTCAGTGTAAAATACATGTCTACAGGATCAATATTTTTGACAGGGCCCGGGACGCCCCGGGGAGGGTCTCCCCAGCCAAGGGGCGGGCCGCGCCCCACCAGCCTCACATGCATCACCACCAATACAAGCACTGTCATGCAACATACATCGTCAAACTGGGAGCCGGTAACATGGCTCAACATTCCCCATCCCCTCCCCACCCCACCCCCCCCCCAACCATGGAGGAGGGTCTGTCTCCCATAACCAATATCAGCCTGTCGGCTGCTCATGAGGGCCGTGAACAAGAGGCAACTTGCCTCTCGTAAAAAACCGAGAAAAAACAAACGTGAAATATAAAGAATAAAAATTAGTTTGTAAGTTCCGGTAAAGGAGATTCAGTGTGGGACACCCGGAGCCCCGGGGGCACAGTTCTTCAAGTGTTGCACAGGTTATCCTAGCCGTGTGGTATAGGAACCTCAGGGTGGGCCTGAGCTGGGACCTGTTCTCTGGGCTATGTGCTGTGGGGGTAGTTCAGCGCCATAGTAGGTAGTTCAAGTCCAGCCCTCCTGCCATATCATTCCCCCCCCGTTGCTGCTGACAATCAGCCTCTGGTGTGTTTCAGGATGTGGGAGCATTTACCCGGTGCATATCCCTTGAAAGGAGAGGGGTGTGAAGCTATCCAAGGCCTGAGTCAGTGTCAATGCAGGATAAGGGTAGGGGTGCCGCCATCAGGGGTCAGCGTTCAAGGACAGCAAGGGGATCATCCGACCCTGTTTAGGGCAGTTCCTGGCATAGTGTGCTGGGCCAACTATCTCTGAAGGGGGGGGCAATATGCACCTATCCGTGGTCAGTTAATTGGCACCAGAGGGGGAAATGCCAATTCCAGGCAGGGAAAAAACAGAAGGGGACTGAGGGAGAAGCCCCAGCAAAGTACTCACGGTTCCCGTCCATCCTGAGGATGCTGATTCCGTTAGCGTTGGAGAGTTTCGGCCCACGCCGCCGCATCTCTGGGGGAGGTGAAGAACTGAACCCTCTCCCCATCTTGGACCCTCAGTCTAGCAGGAAAGAGCATGCTGTACTTCACTCCCTTTTGTCGGAGGGTGGCACGGACGTGGTCAAAGGTCTTTCTTTGGCGTTGTGTATCCACAGAGTAGTCGGGAAATATGAGCAGCTTCGTGTTCTCGAATTTGACCTCTCCCTGCAGGCGTGCTGATCGAAGGACCGTGTCCCGGTCTCTGTAGTGGAGCAATTTAAAGATGAATGTGCGCGGCGGAGCTCCCTGCGGTCCTCTGGTGGCCGGCATACGGTGAGCGCGCTCTATGGAGAAGTGCGGGGAAAACTTCGCCTGCGGGAGCAGGGAGGGCAGGAGTCTCTCCATGAACGTGACCGGATCGGATCCCTCCGCGCCCTCGGGGAGGCCAAGGACCCGCAGATTGTTCCGCCGGTTCCGGTTCTCGGCGTCCTCGGCTCTCCCCTCGAGGAATTTAACCTTTAATTTCAGCGCCTGGATGTCTGCATGATGTTCCCCGAGGGTATCCTCGGTCCCAGAGACCCGCCGCTCCACCTCCGACATCCGCTCGCGAAATTTGTCCATGTCCCGGCGGATGAGCGCCGCTTCCGCCTGGACATGATCGATCTTTGTAGTGAGGGTGGCTTGGCATGTAGTAATGGCCTGCATCAGGGCCGTAAATGCCGGAGATCCTTCCTGGATTCCGCCGTCAGGGGACGGCGCGGTCTGAGTCTCCATGTGGCAGGCCGCGTGGGGAGTAGGCCCAAGCTTCGGCGGGGTACGGAAATCTGCAGCCGTTCGTCTCCTCTGTGTCCCCTTTCCGCTCTTTTTCATTCCCCGAGTGGATGGGGGATCAATGCGGGGTGATTTAAGGGGTTTAGGCGGGTCTTCCACACAAGGATATCAGCAGGATTATTGTCCGGAGTGGGAGCTCAGCAGCTAAGCGTCTGCTCTCGTCGCCATCTTGGACACGCCCCCAATCACACTTTTACATTATTGTCACCTGAACCCTGATTATAATGGGTTGATCTTATTACTACTGCTGTCAATTGCCGGTACCTTAAGGAGTTTGTCTGGTCCTAAATTATGTCAGGTGGACAAGGGAAAGTCCTGGTATTGGCTAGTAAAATTAGGTAAATTATAATAGAATATGCAATCCTGAAATTCCCAATCCTGAATAAAATAAAGTAAAATAAAATATAAATTTAAACAATCCTAAAACTCTCGTTCCTATGTATCAAACAACATGTGCTTTTGTGTTAGTAGTCCTGTAAACAAAACTTTTTTCCGTGGAGGGAAAACTTAAAATCCCCCTTCACCCCAGTTTGCTGTTGAAGGAAAACACCCCCAATCCCACAATATTACAATTCTATGGAAGAAATACATAAATGCGCATGTGACATAATTCTGTGGAAAGAAGTGTACATGATATATACGTGTGTCAAAAATTCTGTGAAAAAGACTAAAAAAACGAAAAAACTAAAGACTAAAGATTTTAAAGCGGAAGTAAATCCGCTGACATTTTTTTTATTTTATATACACCTGTAAGGGAATAGGCATAATGAGCTAGTATGCACCGCATACTAGCTCATTATGAA